>MEHQ01002821.1:0-24357 GCA_008828725.1 Saccharina japonica
CTTTCCGTAGAGTCAAGCGTAGAAGAGAAGCAGCTTATATAATCCCCGAGCCAGATGACATCTGCTCGGGATGGGCTTCAAGTATGGCCCACAGATATTATAAATACCCCGAATACCGAATACGAATGCCATCCAAGTTATACGAAAACGGATCAATTACCTATGCAGAGGTAATTACCGGCCTTCCTAGCCCATACCATTACAACAGATGCTCGGAACACCTTGGAGTAAAGTAAGGAGTATTCGAGATAAACTACTTCAGGTACTTCGTGTACTCGCAGTATTTGGGCTCTATATACTCCGGGATACTTCTCATACTTGGAGCATTTCGGGTATGAATACTCTCGATACTGTTTGTACTCAGAGTATGTCCGGGTTCAATACTCTGGAATATACTACAATGTGCTCCGAGTATTTTCGGGTTCGGTACTCTGGAATACTCTCTGTACTCGAAGTGTTTGGGCATTTCGTACTGTTAATACTTTAAATACTCGCAATAGGCTGATATTGCCTATTTCTTAACAGAGTATATTAGGGTGTCATACTCCGAGGTACAAGTAACACTCGAGGTATTTCCGGGTTTTATATTCCGAGGTACTCCGGGTGAGAGTATTACTCGGAGTATTTTACTCGAATGCTGAAGTATGTCGGTGTTCAATACTCTCGATACTCGGAGTACTCCGAGTTACTAAGATGTTTATACTCCGGATACTGCTTGCACTCGAGGACAAGTACTGCTCATACTCCCAGTACCCGGCGTACTTGGGTCTTCAGTACTGCTCATACTCCAAGTACTCCGAATATTTAGGCCACCTGTACTCTAATACTCTCTTTACTTGGGGTACGAAGAATACTCGATACTCCGAGTACGACACTCCGAGTATACTCGGAGCGTCTGTGAACAACACCACATGGTGGTCCATCTGCGGCTAATACGTACCAGGTATTAATTAAACATTTAAAAACTAATACTCGTACATAGTAGAATTTGATGTGCACATGAACCCTGAAGGAAAACACCACAGCGCACTTACTGGAACCCCGAACGAAACTCGAAATTCCGGACATATACAGTACATTCATCAGACCTGAGCGCCAGGACACCCAAACCTGATCCGATATTCATGCGACATAAACGGAAGTAAGACGGAAATCCTTGCCAACCCAAGGCCCAACATAATATGATAAATATGCTAGGTTGTGCTCTGTAGGGTACCCACAAATCCACACCAGGACATTCATCCGGGCATTACCCTCCAAATCATATCTGCAAGTTATGTACGTACC
Source organism: Saccharina japonica (assembly GCA_008828725.1). Taxonomy (NCBI): domain Eukaryota; class Phaeophyceae; order Laminariales; family Laminariaceae; genus Saccharina; species Saccharina japonica. The sequence continues at coordinate 1,288 of MEHQ01002821.1, forward strand.
ACATTTTTATACCAGTACCTGGAACTTCTGTGAGTTCTGTACGCTCTACGGGTACCGGGAATTTCTAAAAATTTTGCACACCCCGCGCCACAATACCCGGGGTACGGGTACAACGTCTTGTATACCCACACGGAAATCCTGTGAGTTATGTACGCCCCCCCGTAACTTCTTCTGTGAGTTCTGTAACATTTTGATACCCGTACCCGGAAATTCTGTGAGTTATGTATGATACGACATTCATACCCGTATCCGGAACTTTTGTAAAAGTTATGTACGCCCCGTGCCACAATACCCGGGGTAAGGGTATAGCTTTGTCCCAATAGCTGTAGTGCCGGTACCTGTTTGTGAACGCTGCTGTCAAACGTGCTCTGTGTAGCCACGTGCCTATACCGTGGGTCGTCAAGGAGGAGTAGTAGATAATATACACTCGTACCACCACGTTACCAAATACACACACACAAGTAGAGCCAGTACCTGTCGTCAAAGGCCCATCATGAACACCACACAGGAGTGAGCCGTACCTTTCTGTCACGCTCCACCCTCACATGTATACGGGCAGTATCTTATCATCAAAGCCCGGGTCGCATCATCGTTATCGCAGACTGCTCCCAGGAGGGAGACAGCAACCCACGCGAGGCATCATCTCAGATCATAATGCCTCGCCATACCATATAAACCCCAATCTCCGTAGACCAGTATGAAACCGCCACATATCGGGAAACCAGTATCGAGCAACCGCATACCACAAACAGCCCCCCTATTCGGTGCGCGATACGATAGGTCCCGAATACTTATCACCAATTGCCAGGTAAAACGGCAAGTCCCAAATTCCATAATAAAACATCGCCAAGGTAAAACGGCAACCCCAAATTCAATCCTTCATCATTGCCAAGGTAAAACGGCAACCCCAAATTCCATCCTCAAGAATTGTCAACGTAAAACGGCAATCCCGATACCAAATCTCTCAATCTCGATTCCAGTATATATCTCCTAAACTATAGCGAGACAGTAACTACGGGAAGGGGAAAATCCAACAAACGTGAGTATGCTGGTAAAACCTTCAAACAAAATCAATAACACCGTCTTCACATAAATACCGTACCGCCCGATAACATCGGCCCCCCTGTTGTGTACTCTGTAAGAGCACAACAACAGAACATCTCTGATATATAACACCTCAAATCAAATCATAGCAGCCCCCCTGCTTGACACTCCCCTCGGAAGTATACAAGGAGACAACAATCCGCATCTGAATCCAAAAGTACCATAGGTATCAGTAATTGGTTCCCCTGTACGTTGTGCGCAGTTAACCAATAGCCAAAGCGTACGGCACGATTCATCAAGACCATCGGCATACTCTATTGGCGTATTAACCTTATTCAACGTATGGGTACCTCCCAACACTTTCTCCATTTCCTTAAGAACTCCTGAAGTTGGACGTTAATTCTTCAAGTACTTCCAAAAACATCCCATGCACATCGAAAACCCCTACTATTATCCCCCAAAACCAAATGCCCCAAAACCCCCGGAAAAACAAACAAACAAACAAACCAGTGGATGAAATCACAACAAGTTCATCACAGAGTCACGGTCAAGCGAAACGTCTCAGCATGCAACGGTTTGATGAGAAAGTCGGCATGCTGCTCTGCCGACCGTACGTGTTAATCTCAAACTACCCGTTAGACACATGCTCCAGACATCTACGTCTTATAATCAAACCATACACAGACACCAGCGCGCATAACCGCTCCACCAGAGACAGACGTCCGGTCAGTAGCCTTGCGTGCATAGTCCGCACCCACGTACGATAAAACCCCAACTGGACTCGACTATCGGCGATGAAAAGTCTTCGTCGTGTTACCGAGTACAACTACTATCTCCCCCCTGCTCGGAAGACGACAAAACATCCATCGCATGGTTAATAGTAAAATCCTGCGACATCAGTGTGACTCAAAAACCCCTCAATCATAAAATCAAAACCAAACTCAAGTCCAAACCCACAAACCAGAAACATCAGCGATCTATATCAAATAAGCGCCGCAGACAACGAAACAAACAGAACGTCGTTGTCGTTGTATGCATTCACTCACGTACAAGACTGCTCGGTCCAGCGTTATAATTCAACTATCCTCCTACCAAAAACAAGCATTTAGGCCCTCGATATACCAGGTAAGGCATCGTCTTTCAATCATACCCCAGGTCATGATAAATGGACTGCCATAACCGGATAGGTGACAATTTACAGCTGTTGATGCTGTTATTTTATAGTATTCTGACATCGTACTTCAGAGGTCGTAGTACGCAATTCAGAATGCCAAATATCAGATACCAGTATAACAGGTGCATATAACTCTACTCGTATATCCAATGCAAACATATTACAATCCAAGCGTCATAAATATTTCGGCTCGTCAATTCCTACTGAAACAAAACGATCCAAAAACATTTAATCTACTGTGGGTCATTGCTACTAAGCGACCCCAACCCCACGCGCTCAACCCCCGTCTCCTGCTCCCTACCCCACGGACTCGACGCTTGTCTTCCGCCGCGGCTCAACGTCACCGCGGCATGGACTACATCTCATAAATCCGCAGGGTTAGGGTGCATTTTGACTCGTTGAGCAAAGGGTGCATCGGGTGGTTACTTTCAGCGCCAGGAACCAAGTCAAATCGTTAGATAACGAAACACATCATTATGCACTATGTCTGTGGGTAGAATCATGCCATCAAACCCCCCCTCGTGATTCTTCCCAGTACAACAGTAGTGACAAAACATTCCGTGTGCAAGGGCTTGGTGAGGAAATCAGCATTGATTTTCACACATCAATATCATGTACCAGGTACTGCTGTAGAACCAAGCATAAATCAGCAGTAATTCTTCAACACATTGATCACGCAGTGGAGCAAAATTAGCAGTAATTTTCCCACATTGTATATAATGCGCTGAAAAATCAAGTAATTTTCCAGCACATTTATATCAGGCATTGCAGAATCAAGCCTATCATGGCATCACAACCCCCCCCCCCGGATTCCAACAGCAAGACACACAAAATATAGCGGTGGTGCATCATACCCGTAGGGTACAATCACACAACTATAGCAGTCCCACGTACCAGCCAATTGTTGACTTGCCTGGATCAAACGGGAACGTTCGCTCTCCTACCCAGTTCCCATTCAACCACACACATAGCTGCGATCCACCATACCAGGGGTACAAGCTCACCACAACTACAGCAGTCCTGCTCAAATATGCCGGCCAAGACACAGAGAAGCACAAAAACAAAATAACAGACCAAGAAAATCCAGTCCACTGAATCCAACAAGAAAGTTGGCCAGACTGGAAAATATAACATGCCTGCTTCCCTGGATCAAATGGAAAAGATCGCGCCCCGCTGCCGCAGATGCTGATGCTGCTGCTCCCCTCTTCCACGAGCTCCACCTCTGGCCGTCCGTCGTCAACCCCCCCCCCACGCCCATCCCGTTCCTCTGGTTTCCCTGGGTCGAAGGGGTACGAGCCACTCTGGCCCAAACCAATCTGCGGCACTCCGCCACCGTCCCCACCGAGCTCCACCTCAGGCAAAGCAACACAAAGCTCCACCACCTTAGCCTGAGCACCACCAAGCCCCACCACCTTAGGCCCAGCCACTCCAAGTTCCACCACCGCAGCCTCAGAACCGAGCTCCTTCTCCTCAGCCTCGGGCTGCTGCTGTACGGCATCAGCGAGCTTCCCCAGCTCAGGCTCAGGCTGCTGCTGTACAGACGCCGCTACCAGCGCACGCGTACCACCGAGCTCGTGCGCCTCGGACGCAGTCACACCAAGCTCGTCGAAGCTCCGGTACGGAACACCAATTCCTCCAGCTCGTCGCTTGGCGGACTGCAACTTCTCCCACCAGGCTTGCTTCTGCAGGAAGGTACGCGGTCGAGGTCCATGATACATGTTCCACAGCTCCTCGCGCGCAGCCGCTCTACGGGCATCCCTTTCCTTGCTGACGACATCCAGCTCCAACATCAGGTCCTTCATCATCTGCTGCCGAAGCAGTTCGCTCTCCCCTGGCATAGCACTACCCCTCCTAGTCGTAGACCTCGGCACTACAGGCTCCATCTGTGGCTGCTGTAGCGCCGCCGTTCCAGCCTGCGGCACGTAGCTGTAGTTCGGGGCGTAGACGATAGTGGGCTGGGCAGAGCACTGCCTGGCCCTGTGACCATAAGCTAGGAACCCATCGCACACGCTGTTAGGGGCAAAGCAAATCGCGGCCATATGCCCTCGAGCACCACAACGCTCGCACATGTAGAACCCGCCCATAGACGCTCCTGGGGGCGGAGGGGACTCGGGCTGGTACCAGCCATTTCCGGTGTTACGAGTCCAACCAGTGTCCCCTGGGTTCTGCTGCTGTTGACTCTGATGCTGCGGCTGAGGTGGGTGCTGCTGCTGGTAACTGTGACCTCCACCCCAACGCCGCTGCTGTTGCCGCTGATGCGGCCAGGCGCCTCCATACTGCTGCTGCTGCTGCTGCTGCTGCTGCTGCTGCTGCTGCTGCTGCTGCTGCTGCCCGGCGCCCTCAAAATAAAAGACCATCTCCATAGTCAGTCCTCCCCTTACCACCCCCCTCTCGCACAGTATAGCGCTCCAACAGCCTCCGGGCCCGAAGCACGACGATAATCGTGTTTGTGAACGCTGCTGTCAAACGTGCTCTGTGTAGCCACGTGCCTATACCGTGAGTCGTCAAGGAGAAGGTGGTAGATAATATACACTCGTATCACCACGTACCAAATACACACCAGGTGAGCCAATACCGTTTTGTCAGAGGCCCATCATAAACACCACACACAGGAGGTAAGCCGCACCAGGTTTGTCACCGGCTGCACCCCTCACACATATACGAGCAGTATCATTCTATCAAAGCCCGGGTCTCATCATCATTGTATCGCAGACTGCTCCCAGGAGGGAGACAGCAACCCACGCGAGGCATCATCTCAGATCATAATGCCTCGCCATACTATATAAACCCCAATCTCCGTAGACCAGTATGAAACCGCCAAATATCGGGAAACCAGTATCGAGCAACCGCATACCACAAACAGTACCTATTCAGGTTTAGACGATATACCTTACCCTTCCTTGCGTTCTTGGGGTAACACTTTGTTACGGCTCGTTTCTTGTTTTTTCTCGCCTATTCCGCCACCCATAGATCCGGATTATTTAATATTTTCAACACTGTGTAACAGGTGCGTTTGACAAAGCATATATATATTATCCGTATGTATATGTGAATTAACGTATATTGGACGTATCGTAATCGTATACAGTACCCAGGTACGTTCACGTCGTACGTACACATCACAATACCCGTATCGTGCTCGGTAGCACCAGCTACATGCCGTACATGTGAAGATACTTTGAAGTATGAATATGTATAAATATGTACGTTGTATTATGTGTATAGGTACCAAATGAACATTTTCCCGGAATAATTTCACTTTTCAGCTCCGGCCACGGGTCTTTTCTCGCGCTATCGGCTGCGGGGCATGCGGGGGGGGGGGCACATGTACGCCACGGCGCAAGTGCGGGTTCCGGCCGAGGCTCAGGGGAGGCGTTCCGACTTGACACCGCCTCGCAACTACTCTGAAAAACCTGACGTACGACTGTTTTTTATCTGTATGAATTTTTATGGTTCGTTTTTGGCCCGCCACATGAATGGAACACACACAGTAAGCACCACGCACGAGACAGCAAGGATCTCACACCGACATTGATCGAGGCATACATCAAGCGTCGTGCAGCAGTAGTTGATACCATGTTGCATGCGTCTGCTCTCTCTGGGCTGTGTACAGCAGTAGAGCTGTTGTTGTACGAGGCGCTTGCAAAATCACATGCGCATTTTACGTAAATTTATAAATTTGATTCCAAGATTTTGAAATCTACGTAGAGTACATACACAGATCTACGAGTACTATATCTACGACCGGGGCAGGACTCGTCGGGCAACAGCTCTGTCATAACTATCTTGTGCATATACTCATCTGGATAGCGTAGAACAGCCGTGATGCCTCGTTGTGTACTATTTATTGCGTGCACACTCTGCTGTCCAACACAACAACTTGATATAGCTGTGTGTGCTCTGTGTACTCAATCGTTGTGTATTGTCTATTGTATGTGCTCTGCGCTATGCTGTCGGTACTGTTCTGTATACAGCAGTCACTTCTTCTGTTGGACCGGTATTGCGTAATCTGGGTCCGCTCTGTGTGTACAGTCTTCGTACTGAACTATTTATACTATTTATATTCTTATGTGTTCTGCGTGATATGTGCTGCTGTAGTGTGGTCCGGCTGGCCAGATGTCAATCTGACAGGTTGTCTGCCCGGTCTCGCCCGGATTATCAGGGTGTTTTGCTTCGTTTTTGTTCGCGCTGAGCCGCCTCCTCCTCGACGAGGTTTCGAGGCCGCCACGTGCGTGTTCCCCAGCGCCCAGCGGATGCTTTGGGAAGCCGCTTGCTGTCCACAATCGGTGTACGCAGCAGAGTCAGCTGTATGCCCTTACAGCCGTGGTAACTACAGTACCACTGTGGGATCGACTCTAAACCCTACACAAAATAGCTATCAATAGATCGACTAAAGAAACAAAACAAGTCGTTGAGCCTGGACACCAAACTGAAGTTTATTAACACCGGGAGCCCACTGTACCTCAGATACAATATCATCTCGTGACAGTTGTTTGGTTAGGAATGGCCGTCGCTACTACTTTTACAGCCTATGCCGCAGGTTTGCTCCAAAAAATAAACTATGAAGCATGTGCGACCTATTTTTACCTTGCGACACCCCCGGGATTTCAAGTGACCAACATCCCGAAGGGGAAACTTGTATGTATATATCGTATGTAGTATTACATGTATGTATGTATGTATGTATGTATGTATGTATGTATGTATGTATGTATGTATGTATGTATGTATGTATGTATGTATGTATGTATGTATGTATGTATGTATGTATGTATGTATGTATGTATGTATGTATGTATGTATGTATGTATGTATGTATGTATGTATGTATGTATGTATGTATGTATGTATGTATGTATGTATGTATGTATGTATGTATGTATGTATGTATGTATGTATGTATGTATGTATGTATGTATGTATGTATGTATGTATGTATGTCTGTCTGTACGTGTTCTGGCGTTCGTTGTACCTGGTCCGTCAAATTCCGACAGCGGTGATGGGGCCCGAATCCTATCAAGTAGTCGTGCCGACTGCTCTCCTACTTGCCCTGGGTGCCCGCGACACAGATACATGCGGTTCATCACCGTGTAGTGAACGAGCGCGGGTGCCCTGGTTCTGGCTTGGCGTGTTGTGCTTTGGTTTAATATGTGTACCTGTTTTTAGTGAGTTGTTTTTTGTCGGTTCACCAGACCTTTTACGAGAACAGTACAGGACACCAAATTAGAAATAGGCAAAAAAAAGGAAAATAGGCAGTCTGATTTTTGGAGGAAATACAAAATTCGAGAGTCGTTTATATCGAATTTATAGCGTCGAAAGCACTCTCTCTCAAAAACCAAATGCAGCCCTTGCCAGTTTTCCTGTTCATTGTAAGCTTTCCTGTACAACTGCTGTATATACTGGTACGGAAACGTTGTTAGATAGTTTCTGCAGGGTACCTAAAGAACCATACCCGGGGTTTTTCAAGTGCATTATTACCCTACAAAGAACTTCTGTCAGTTCTGTGCGACACTCATACACCCGTCCCCAGAACTTAATCTGAAAGTTCTGTACGCCCATGCCACAATACCCGGGGTACGGGCACAGCGTTTTCGTACCTGTACGGACTCCTGTGAGTTCTGTACGCCCGTTCCACAATACCCGGAACTTTTGCGAATTCTTTAAGACTCTCATGCCCGTACCCGAAGCTTCTGTAAGGTCTGTAAGACATCCATACCCGTAATAGGAACTTGTGTATGTTCTGTACGCCCCGTTCTACAATACCCGGGGTAAGGGTAGAAATATACCCGCTCAGACCCTTCTTCGAGCTCTGGGCGCCTGTGTTCCAATACCCGGAGATTCTGCGAGTTCTGTAACACTTTCAAACCCATACCCGGAAGTTCTGTATGCTATGTGAGACGGCGATACCCGTACCCTAAATCCACAAACCCTACAGAACCCAACCTTCTAAAATATGTAATACGTATTGTACGTGAATATGTATATATAGAAAACATGACAATTGCGTCGACTGGAGTCGGTCGTTAGTTACGAGTGGACCGTAATACACCTCTTTTCTTCGTGACCAACGGCCAAGCTTTCGATAGATAGATCTTCGAGCTACTGCTTGTTTTCTACCCTTTGCTGGCAGCAGCACGACTGCTGTACGAGTAGTCTGTCCGTACTTTAGATTGTCAGCAACAACGCAAGGAAGAGCATGTCCGGCATTTGTGCAGTTCAGCAGCAGTTTCGTCGCCTACTGCGTTGCTGAAGACATCGCCATACAGGTCATCGGATATACATCAGCAGCACACGATCAACTGCTACGATAGCGCATGCCTAATAATTTATCTGCGGGTACGGGAGCTACATGCAGCAGCAGCAACCGGCGCGAGTAGTGGACGCTTTGGTGCGCAACCACCATAACCACGTGCCGGCATGTATATACAGAACCAGGGAGATATACCAGAAGGCAGGCGATCAGGTAGAAGAGCTCATGGTTTACTGCTGTACAACCGGCATTTTGTGGGTGTAGTGAAGAGAGTGACGATCATACAGACTATCAGGCAGAGCTCATGTACTGCTGTATAATACTGCAGCACAGCAAGCAGTACTCATTCGACTTCTGCGACGGTAGCTCAGGCAGAAGGAGTATGGCTGCTCGGACGGCACTGCTGTATTCCTTGATCATCGCATGCGTTTATATTGCTTTGCTGCTGCTGTGCAGACCACAGACCATCCGGTAGTGCTGTAGTAGCGTACGTACTACTGTAGCTACTTGCCCGGCGAATATTTTTTTTTTATGTACTGCTGAACATCTGCACGAGAGGCCCATTTTTTATTTGTTTTTTACAGGAAATCCACGGGAATTTACATATTAATTGCTCCTTAAAAAGTAAACCAGTCGTACCCGTATATACGAAGTACGTTCCAGGGTATATGTACGAGTATCATACAATACTCTTAGTTTATTATTAATACTCGTAAATGATACTCCTACGTACACCTGTCTTCGGGTCTAATGAAAAAAACAGGTGCATTTTGTCGACTCGTCCATGGACCAGCATAGACCACAGTAGTATAGGCTGCCGCTGTGTATTGTTTGTTGCTGTCCTGCTTCTGCTCAGGTACTACGTGCAGGGGGGGCAGAGTCATCACACGGTAGGGGCGCAACATAATTACATGACTTCGGAAATATTCGCTCGCGCAACCCGACTAAATATTCCAATGCGGTAGTCCGAAAACAAAAATACCAGTGAAATATTAATAGTATCCGGTGGTTACTCACGTGAGGAGCACAACCGGTTAGAAAATATTGAGCCTAAATGTGGTGCCCCTACCGTGGGATTGCTCGGCACAGTCTTACTACTGTATAAACCTACCTATTCTTTCACGATTAGAGGTCCGGTGTTACTCGATGCTCTTTGTCCGTACAGACCAACTGATACACAGCTCTTTGCAAACAGACCTTTTGCTTCGCAACCAGCCCTTCAAACAGGCCAACTGAGCTCTTCGCAAACAGCAACTGACGTAACAGCCAAACTGACGTATTGTACTGACGTATTATGCAAACAGCCCAACTGACATCAGCCCGCGAGCACACGCGACGTAAGGCACACGCCAGGTGAGGACTTCCAGAAGCGTCTAAAAACACAAGAACGAAAAGGAACACGAGTAGTAACCCACAGCAGAGCAGCAGCAGCAGCGGCAGCAGCAGTACTACTGTAGTAGACAGAGTAGTAGCAGCGGCATAGTTGGGCGTATGTATGTGTGTACTCCTGTGCTGCTGCTGCTGCTGCTGCTATTTCGTACTGCTGTTTCGTATGTTGCTATTGCTGCTGCTTGATGGCTGCTGCTGCTGCTGTTCCTTCTCCTTAGGGATGTAGAAAATAAAACAGGCGGGAAAACATACCAGGTATTGTTGTTTTGAAAATACTTTCAACAATTAATTTTCGCGCGAGGCAATTTGCCTTCTCGTTCAACTTCACAGCGGTACTTTTTTCCTTTTTTATTTTTTTATAAATACGTTAGCTGTGAGTTCAACCGATTGAATAGTAGATACTCAACCTTGCGAGCTGCGGAGAATGTTTGTGTATGTGTTATTTGTAGTGTTGGTGTGGGCTTCGTGATGTACTATTAATATGAACCCTGGTAGTTACTATTAAAACTCGATTTTTATAATAAGCCGTTGTCGAACAGCCAAATAATTTGCGAGGCAATCGTCATGATGAGGAGTTTTCAGTTGAAGTACGTACGAGCACAACAATGATGTAATAAACAAACAATATTACTACGAGTATCTACTCTTCCAATATGAAGGATATCTAACTACTACTACAACTACTACTTCAACTACTATCACACCATGACATACATACTACACTACCAACTACGCACTACACTGACTCGACTGCCACTACCACTACCCTACCACTACCACTCACTACCACTACACTACTACTACTCACTACTCACTACTACTACTACTACTACTACACTACTACTACTACTACTACCACTACCACTACTACTACTACACTACCATACCACTACACTACTACTACTTACTATACTACTGCTGTCGTACTGTGCTGCTGTGTATTCACACTACGTATGTAGTYGGCTGTTGTACGAGGGGTGGGATGGATCGATTGTGGTGTGTCGATCGGTTGGTGCGTACGTSGGWGTGGTAGGTGGTGTGGGTGGGTCGGTTGCGTACGTGGATGACTGCGTTCGTACCTGTTTGTCGTGGCCGGCCCGTTTTTTTGTTTTGTTTTGTCTGCTACAAGGGCTCCGCGTGGATGCCGGCATATCTATGTGTGTCAATTTACTGATCAATGGATCGCGTTATAGCGTGTGGATCGTGGCCCAGTTATTATTTCTGTGTTATTGTTTTTGTCGCTATACCGCCTGCCCTGGCATAGTTCGGAGGTACCACTACGTATATATGTATAAAACAGCAGTGTGTGTTGTCTTCACATGGAAACCCGTTATTTCTACTGTACCCTGTAATGCGTTTTACAACCCTACCTCACAGACAGTATAGCCCATATGCCATACCTTGTCCTGATCCTAATCTTAAAGACGATCAAAATATATGTGGTCACAGACTGTGAGACAGAGAAAAACCAACAAATTAAACGAAATGAATGTGTAAAGCAAGTGAAATGCTCAACGTTACCGGGTACGAGAACACATCGACACGAGCCAAACCAAAGAGTATAGGACGAAATATACAATAAAAACGAATTATGAAACGACACGGAGTCAAAGCACCCCTAGAAGAAAGCATGCGTGCCCAAGAGAACAGTATAACCTGCTGCACGGGCGAAGCAACACGAAGCAAGAGGAATGACACTCGGCATAGAAGTACGTACTATAATAATGAAATAGGAGGTACTACGTATACGTAACATATTCGACCAGCAAGGTGGGACACATGGTAAAAATAAAACGAGAGTTGTGTATATTACGTGCACAATGTTTATTATTATAGTTTCCTTCTTCGTCTGCAAATAAACGCTTTGTCCGCACTCCTCGGTCTTTAGTGAAGATGCAGCAGGCATGTTTGTTTTTCCTTCTGTCTTTTTTGCTGCTGCGCTGCTGCACTGGCTGTGCATTATGTTGCCGCTTGCTGCTGGCGAGGTAAACCCTTTTTCTTGCGTCGCCTTTACTATATTAAGACCACTCCGTAGGAAAGCCTGTATATATGTGTATATTCTCTGCGACAAATACGTATGTGTAGGGAATTATGTCAAGTTGCACTTATATTGTTGCAACGACATAGTTAGTTGCAAAAAAAAGGCCCCAAAAACAGGTACACCTGGTTTATAATTTATCCGTTCGTGTTATTTGGTTTAGCCAAAATCAGGTACACTAGTTACTTAAAAATACATATAAACAAGTTTAAAACGCACCCCACGAACCTGCCGTTCCTTGCAATGCAAAGTAGAGTTTTTTCATGCTCTTCGTGCTCGCCCGGTGGCTACGTATACGAGTAGCTGCTATTAATAGTACGAGGAACGAACGCCTGCTGCTGTATTCTCCCGTCTCAACTTTTGTGACACCCCTGGTATTCCAAGTCAAACACAACCCCGAAGGGGAGCCTTCTATCTCGTATTATTTCGGCGGAGGTGTGCAGGCAGATATGTGTGGTGTCGCTCGAGTGGCGTGTAGTGCGAGGGCGAAGGGAGAAGGGGGTCTCCGCCTACGCCGGCATTTGTATAGGGGGTGTAGGGTGGAACTATGAAGGGCCTCTGATTGGCTTAAAAACGACAAAAAAAAGGTGAAAGTCAAGCAGAGTAGACAAAATCAGGTATACCTGGGTTTTGAAGAGGCAAAAACCGGTACAACGAGTTGTGGACCAATGGCAGCGCACGTACGTGGAGTGCGTTTTTGACTTGACTTTAAGTATGTACCTTATTTTGGCCGCAAATGGACGAGGTATACCTTTTTTTGGCCTCTGCCCAAAAAAGAATCAGGGAACAGAAAGTGAAGAACTCTCTAGATCAAAAGCGTAGCAGTATCATGCGACAAAACAAAATCGATGTGACGCAAATGGAAGGCTACCACACCCAACATCCTTCTATTAATAACTCATCGACCACAAAACGACCACCCCCCCCCCCCCCCCATGAAAAGTGCTCGTACGCAGAGAAAAGTTGCGAAAAGTGCGAAAATTTCACAAACATAACTATACATATGTATAGGTTGGGCTGGCGTCGGTTGGCAACGACGCTGTAAAACACGCCACTCGCTGCGTGAGCTAGACAACCAGGGTGCCGTTGTTTGTTTGTTTTTTGGCGGTCACCAAAGCTGGCGGTCGAGTAGATCATTTGTGCGGGGTGGAGAACCTTTGCTCCGCACAAGGGGAATGGTCGTATCACGTAGTGTTAATATGGTAAGGCATCCGCGAGGCAGTTACATAGTAAAACCCATTGCTGTCTCCGGAAGTGGCCACACCAGAAATTAAATTAACTCATTGAAGCTGTGGTCCATATGCAAGTCCGCCTCAGAGGCGGTTGATAGCAGGATGCAGCTCACTCTCCATGTGACTCGCCCAATACCTCACGGCGCTTCGCGCTTGGTGCAAGCAATGTCTGCTGGTGAAAACCCAACGTGCTCCGTCCCGGCATTGTAGGGATGCGAGGGTCTATGTTCATATGACTACGGCCGTGCACGACATGAGTACACCCCCCCCCCATGCACTCCCGAACAAGCATTTACCAAAAACCCGCTGTCCATAAATGGCTGGTATATAACTGCTACGCGCATGTTTCGACGCGCAGAAGGCCGTGCGGTGTTCCTGGTCTACACTGCTATAGGTCGTACCTAGTAGAGAGTCTCTGCCGTCTCATTGTGGCCATAATAATCCCCCATACTCGTACAACTGAAAATTTTGGCGGACTAGCCCAAACCCAACTACAAAAAAAGCACAATCAACTGCCCTCTTACAATCGAAGTATTCTACCGAACAGAGAGCCGTTCTTCCACCAGCACTTTCACGAGTTTCTTTTTAGCCGTGTGCTTTCACGAGTTTATTTGTTATTTTTTCTTTAGCTTTTGGCCACCTATATACAGGCCGTCGTCGTCAGTACAATTGAGTAGCCGACAAAAAAAGAGCCCGTACTTCGTCTACGGGCAAGTAAAACACACAGGAAAGAGCCCAAATCTCGTCAGCACAAGCAAGCAACGCATGCATGGTTTGCCATACTATATGCCACACGCAGTTCAAAACCCCACAACACGTCCGCCACAACTTTCAGTTGGCGATGTTGTTCATCCTTGCGTACGAGTAGCAAGACTTCAGCCAGACAGTACAAGAGTTCAGCCAGTGCGACCAACCCCTGGCCCCCATTCCTACACCTTGCGCCTACACGCTCTACATCAGCACAGTACAACATTCAGTAGTATGGCCGCGATTCGAGCGTACGTATAATACGCCAGCTGAAGTCGTCTGCTATAATAGCTATAGATATAGGTGTGCTTCGTTCTCAACACTCACGAAAGGCTAGGCTTTTGCCTGCAACGTATGTGTACATATATACAAACCAGAAGGTACTACTGCCTGTACTATTATTAGCAGTCAAAATAGCATCCCAAGATCAATGCAACAACATAACACAAAAACAAAAAGAAACACGAGAGAACGCGCACCAGATTCAGCGCGCTGAGTACCAGCGGTGGTTGTGGGTATGTGTGTACTCCTGTGATGTTGCTACTGCTGCTGTTTCGTATGTTGTTGTGGTTGTTGGGGCTGCGGCTGCTCCTTTATGTAAATCGGTCGATGTAGAACAAGCGGGGGCTAAAGATATTGTTTTACCAGCAAGTAAGTGGCAGCATCATACGAAAAAGGCGAGAGTTCGTACGTACACGTTGTTTACTCTAGTTTCCTTCTTCGCCGAAACGTTTGGTCCGCACTCCTCGGTTTTAGTTGAATATGCACCAGTGTAGTTGCTGCTGTAGGTTTTGCTGCTGTTGTTGTTGTTAACCGGTATACCTTGCGTCGCCCTTACTATGATCACTCCGTAGGAAAGCCTTGCATATGATACGAACATGCATACTCGTGAACGGTTCTCGGAAACTCTTTGAAGCGACATGTTACAAGAGCGTTGTAGGATTAATTTCCCGGTTTGGTGCACCGGGTATATCTCTCGGTGAGAAAAAACATGCGTTGCTAACGACAACAATGTCGACGACCGGCGAGCATGAAGGTCAACACAGACTCGGGGAGTATTTGCATAATGCCTGACTCATTTCATCGTGTATTTGTCAGCTTCTTTTTTTTGTACAGAGCAGAGCGGCAGCAGAGCACACGCTTTTCCTCAGGAGCAGCGGTTGCACAGGAGCTTTTTGTGCGAACGAACGTGGGCTTAAGAGTGCAGGAATAGAACACACAGAGAGCGGGCATACGTCATCGGCAGAGCCACATTCAAGCGATAGTTCGGAGAGGCAAATGCGCGGTCAAAGTTCCACAGAAGCTTGAAGCTCGCGGCTATTAAGATAGAAAAAAAGCTCGGAGCCGGCGCGGCGCAACAGTTTGTGTGGCTGCATGCCGCGTCCTCGGCGGGAGGGATGTTGAGCTAAGAGGGAAAAAGAGGTGTTTTTTTCCACGCTTTGTTAGAGATGGACCCAAGTTTCGGGGGCGAACAACTTAGAGCCACACTTGGTAAATCGATTCGCAGACATAAAAATAAAGCAACATCTAGTTGTGATATCGAGGATATCGCCGAAGCTCATCCTTGCAAGCTGAGTGTAACTATTTGATCGCGCGTACTGACAGGTTTTAGTTGTCGTCATACAGAATATACATTTTCTATATGAGAAGAGCACAATCCGAGGCTGACTGAAAAGTTCCGGCAGCGTGTGTCTATATGTGAAAAACAAGTCGTGATTTGCACGTAACTTCGCGACTACTGTTGATGGGAAATAATCGTATCTACCTGGTATTATTTCTGTTTTATACATATAATATAAACATATTCATACACACGTCTTCGTATTGTGTTCTTCGACATGGAATGTGCTATTTAATAGTAACCCCCCCGACATATCGAGGGTTTGTTTCCGCCGTAAAACAAACACATTATAAACTACACCAACCACACTAACTTCTAGTGTGACGGAGTTCCACACCACCCACACAAAATACGAGTTCGGGAAATATAGTTTTCACCTCCCCCCCCCCCCCCCCCGAAATAATTTTGTTGTTTTTCATATTTCTATACGTCGTCGCCCCCACTTCTTCCCACAACATTTCAAGCCGTACTCAAGCAAAGCAGCCTTCTACATCGTAACCTGTGCAAGTAGCCCCAACTCCACCACCCACTACTCTACTATGTTCGGAAATGGAGGATGCAAGGACTGCAGCTGCGGTGAGTCTTGGCAACGAGCGGAGGCGGCCGCAGCTGCAGCGGCCGCCCGAGTCGGCGAATCGTTTAGACTACTGTAGAATCGGCATTAAAAATTGGCTCTAGTGTATAGATTCTAGTTCAGATTCGACCGGTTTGTTGATGCTTCATCCGGCTGCGGTCCGGCTCTTGTCCCAACCGCGGGCTACGAGCTCACTCGTGTTCTCCCCTTCCCAACCCCGAGAATGCCCACGGGGTCGACGGTAAACACGTCAGACTCTTCCTTCATGCGTGGCGATCCTGCTCATGACGCAGGGGCGATCCTGCTCATGACGCAGAGGCGATCCTGCTCATGACGCAGGGCGTGGGGGGTGAATCTCCCCCAATATGCCGTTCGTTGTAGAAGTTTCGCTAAAAGCTTCGACGATTCTTATTTGTTTTGACGCCTCAGCCCAGGACTTGCCTGTGGTATTTCGCTCATCATTACGACCGTAAAAATATGAACCGTTTACGTCTACATAAAATATCCGAAATCTCCGTATATTTTTGTACCAAATGTTTAGTAGCATCTAAATTTTATCGTACATGCCGGTAACGTACATCTGTTTATCTGTTGTTTTTCAAGTCGTGCATCTGCCAATGTCCGGTAAATATAGGGATCGTTATTGTACGTACAGCTGGGGTCCCCCAATAAGGCGGTCTGAGTAAGGCGGTATCCCGATATAAGGCGGTCCAAATCACTTGGCGTGACTGGGGAATTGCACTCACAACCTGGAATGAATAAGGCGGCTTCCCTCTATAAGGCGGACGCGTGATACGATAGAGGTAGCACTTTTTGACTGAAACGTTTTCTGAACGATCGAGTTTCTTAACCCAAAATCGTCAGACCTCCAGCCTTGCGTTGCAATAGGTTTCCGAGTATACTTTGGTCATGAGATTTGACATTGGGTAGCACTTTAATTTTCGTCCAAAACCATTCTTCCGGTTAGGTACAGAGCTCCTTAAGCGGAGAGCTCGGAAAAATCATGGTGCACCTTTATCGTAGCATGCGTCGGCGGTCATTTTGCTCTGGCACCCCACCGCCTTAATGGGGGACCCCTGCCGTATTTGCATTCGAAAACGGCCTTTAAATGTCCGGACGGATACGAGTAGTATGGAGCTTCTGAGTAAAATCGGTAAAATCGAGCCTTGGCGTGTGGGCTCATCTCCCAAGAATATTAGCAGATATCATCGTTAGAATGGGTAAGTACAGTGGGAGCTGCTACTGCAGCAGTTCTAGCTGCTACATGCGCGCCTTGCCTTGGACATACCCCCCCCCGGCCATCTCTATCTGGCGCATCTGTGTGGACCCTTAGGGCTTGAAGCCGTTGTTCTACCGACGGGCTGTTGTTTCGGCCTGACCTTGTCTGTGTCTTGTGCTGCATAATCTATGGTATTTATCATACCAGCAGAAGAATCGCCGAACCTCAAGCAACATCAAGAAGACACTCGTACAGCAGTCCCTGCATACAGAGGTCAAATAACTCACGGTTCTCGACATGATGACGTGTTTAGGTGATTGTCTTCTTGGGGTGTTGTATATTTTTGGTGCGATGTGTTTAATTGTCGCAGGAAACTAGTGGCACGTACATACTACAGAGCAGTAGGAGCAGTAAGTGATTGCCTCGTGCCGGTCTATAGCTATCCTCCTCTCCGACTTCTCTTTACTTCTGAAGTTTCATTTACCAGAGACCGCGGTGATGTGTACAACAAGAACTTGTGTGTATCATAGCAGCTGCATTTAGTTCCATTTTTGGACAGGGGGGGGGTCGAACGAAACACGAATCACACCACCATCACGCAACGGCAGCAGCAGCAGCAGCAGCAGCAGCAGCAGATAGTGCATGTTTGTATACGAAGTATTTGAAACACGAATCACCACCAGCACCACGCAACTGCAGGAGTAGACGGTGTACTCCAGGTTTTTCAAAATTGTACAACTTTGTCCCCATATATTAGAACAGGTTGTATTGGATATTGATGGAAAACAACAGCAGGTTTTCCTACTTGCTAGTTGGGAATTGCCCTTCCGATGACAATGGCGATCGAAAATATTGGGCTCTGTATTTTACGAGATGTACTTCCTTCACAGTCAAAAATTAGACTGGACACTAATGTAACAGCCGTCAATGAAACAAACAACAAATCGGCATCGGCAGTCTCAAGATACGCCACCCCCCCTTTCTGTAATATAAGCGTGGGGGGGGGATACTTTATTAATTTAGCGAAAGAGGGAAAATAATATCGAAGATCCAAGTAAATCCCGATTTAGGCGAGGGACCTCGCCCCTACCAGGTACATACCATTTCCCTTAAATGCTCCGTTTCACGAGCCTGTCAAGACTGATTTTTGTTTTTTTTTGTGGATCGATACCTACCATTGATAACCATATATTCCCGATCAAGTTTCGATTGTGAGCGGGATACAAATTTTTAAACACAACAAACAACCTGAATCGAATGCAATTATCCTCGGAAAGGCAATTATCAATCAGGGAAATCGGCTGTAACATGGTGCATATATTCCGGCACATATTTGTTATAAAACTACCCTATGAACTCGATTCGGGTGGTGGGTGTCCGGTTGCTTTTGCACGGCGGTGGGTACCTTTCTTTACTTTGACAGTCAACTGCTGTTTGTTGTATGTTCTTCGTTTTTGCCCGGTCGCCACGTACGAGTACGCATGCATATATTCGTAGCTGGTACAAGAACACACGTCTGCTGTGTCGTCCCTTCTGGGCTTGCGTCACGCCCGGAATGTGAAGTCACGACTAGAATCCCGAAGGGGAACCTTGTGCATACCGGTAGTGATCCGCTCACGCCTTCAGGAGTGATGATGAATTTCTGTTGTGGGGACGAACCTCTTGCGAATTTGGAATTTGAGCCACATTCAAATTTATGCACGAGTAGGAAGAACGGTGTAATGCGAAGCCAGCACACACCTACACTTGGTACGGAATAGGACTCGAAACGTTATGTTGTTGTTGTTGTTGTTGTTGTTGTTATACTCTCAGCTTTTTGTTTGCATACCATTTTGATGAAAAAAACAATATTTTTGCAAATACGCGCAGCTTGCAAATAGTTTGGATTCAGGAAAATCGGTATACTCGAGCTTTGGCGTATTGGCTCATCCCCAACGAACGGCAGATAGCTGCTTCTACATTAGTTATAGCAGTTACATGCACGCTGGAGACCTTAAGCTCCCCCCCCCCCGACCATCTCTGCTAGCTGGCGCTTCTCTGTAGACCCTTAGAGCTTAAAGCTCCTATTCTACCGGCGGGCTGTTGTTTCGGCCTGACCTTGTCGGTGTGTTGTGCTGCATAAACTATGGTAAGTATCATACCAGCAGAAGAATCGCCGAACCTCAAGCAATGTCAAGGAGAGACTCGTACAGCAGTCCCTGCGTACGGAGGTCAAATAAGTCACGGTTCTCGGCATGACGTGTTTGGGTGCTTGTCTTTTTGGGTTCTTACATATTTTTGGTGCGATGTGTTTAATTATCTCAGGAAAATAGTGGCACGTACTACACAGCAGTGAGAGCAGTTAGTTATTGCCTAGTGCCGGTCTATAGTCATCCTCGTCTCCAACTTCTCTTTACTTCTGAAGTTTTATTGATCAGAGACTGCTGTGACGTGTACCTCAAGAACTCGTGTGTATCATAGAGGCTGCATTTAGTTGCGTTTTTGGACAGGGGGGGGGGGGTCGAACGAAACACGAATCACACCACCATCACGCAACGGCAGCAGCAGCAGATGATTCATGTTTGTTTACGAAGTATTAAAAACACGAATCACCACGAGCATCACGCAACTGCAGCAGTAGATGGTGTACTCTAGCTTTGTCCGAAACAGTACCACTTTGTCCCCAGATGTTAGAACAACTTGGATTGGATATTGATGGAGAAAAACAGCAGGTTTTCCTAGTTGCGAATTGCCTTTCCGACGACGAGAACCATCGAAACTATTGGGCTTTGTATTGTACGATATGTACTTCCCTCACAGTCGATGTTCAAACTGTACCCTGCTGTGACAGCCGTCAACGACAGAAAAAAAAACAAAATCGGCATCGGCGGTCTCAAGATATCGACGATCCAAGTAAATCATTATTTAGGCGTGGTACCTCGCCCCTACCAGGTACATACCAATCCCCTTATATGCTCCATTGCACGAGGCTGTCAAGGCTGACTTGCATTTTTTTGTCGATCGATACCTACCGTTGATACTGTAACCATATACTCCAGATTTTATTTCGACCGTGAGCGAGAAACAACTCACAGCTGACGTATTTATAATACTTTTTTAAAACTATTAAAAAACAACATTTTAACAACTAAAATCGAATGCCATTCTCATCGGAAAAGCAATTATTCTCAATCAGGGAAATCGGCTTTTAAATGATGCATATATTCCGGGACATATTTTGAAATATAACTACCATATGAACTCGATTCGGGTGGTGGGTGTCATTTGCCCGGTTTCTTGCACGGCGGTGGGTACCTTTCTTTACTTTCACTGTCAAGAGCTGTTTGTTGTGTGTCCTTCATTTTTGCCCGGTCGCCACGTACGAGTACGCATGCTTATATTCGTAGCTGGTACGAGAAGAAACGTCTGCTGTGTCTTCCATTTTCGGCTTGCGTCACCCCCGGAATTTAGAGTCACAAGTACAATATGAACCTTGTACATACAGTTAGTGGTCCGCTCAGGCCTTAAAGAGTGACGATGCAGTTCCATTGCGGGAGTGAATACACTTTTGGAACTTGAGTCTGATTTAGGTTTATGTACAAGTTGAAGGAACGCGATACCGTGAAGGCGACACACACCTGAAGTGTGATGTACAGTAATACGAAAGAAGACTCCAAACCTTTTTTTTTTTTTTGCAAATGCTCGCAGCTTTATTTACGAACTGTTTTCATGGGAAAAGCTAGTATTGCAAATAGATGCAGCTTGCAAAACGATTTGATTCATGAAAAACGATGTTTGCGATAATCCGATTGCGTACGCGTAGCTTCCGGGACGTTTGGATGAATATATATATATATATATATATTTAAATACAGGCAGCTTGAAAAGGATTTTGAACTTGGGTTTCATATCAACCACTCCATCGGTCGAAGGTGATGGGCATATGTTTTGTACCAAACTCTTGTTGTCTGAAACTCCAAGTTCGTTATTGTAATATCATATTATACATATGATATATACATGCAGAAACTATTACTAAAACTTGTCATGTTCGTGCTTGTGATATCACACATGCATAAATTATGACTATTAATAAACGTTTTTAGAACTTCGTGATGTATTAATTTGTCGCAAACTTTCTTTTTGTCAGCAACTCCAAGTTCGTTCGTGTGAGATCATACGGCCACAAACGATAGTTTAACTTGTCAGAAATACGAACTCCACATTTACCGACCTGTACTTGATTACGACCTTGCAGGGCGGTTTTTGGTTTGTTCATGAGTGTCAGACCCCTGCTTGCCCACACCCACCGGTAGAACCCCGTCCTCTCCACCCTCGCCGGCGTTTTCTCTACGCTTCCAATGCAACCACTCACTGCAACCTGCCAACATGATGGCCCTCTTCCCCATCCCTCCTCAAGCATGCGAACAATTCAGTACCTCTCCACGATTTCCAGGTCCCCTTCGTTTGATCTTCCACATTGATGTCTGATATGTATGACCTGACTCATGTTGCTGTGTGGGGACTGCGTGTTCTGCATGCATACATACGTAAGGTTAGTGGACATGGTTCACTTGGGTTCAGTGTTGGTCGGTACGTACCGTATCAGTTAAAATCTATGGATGGAACATGGACGCACTTGTACGACACGCAGACTGTAGGTATTCATTCCATTGTATCATTAGACGGAAGAAGTACATGAAAGGCCCTTTTGGTGTATCCTTCTTATTCATACACACTATGTATTGCTGCTCCCTGGTGATAATGGTGATATCGAAATGACACTTCACGGCTATGTCGGTTTCGATACGACCTGCACGGCGTCGGATCTATTGTGCGCCACCCGACCCCCATCGGCACCGCACCCGCGCCACGCCGGCCCGACGCATCAGCCCTCCACTACCCCGCCTAAAGAACGATCGCCAACGCCGACTTCGGCTAGCGGGGGGCAAGGTAAGGCACCCTCCCTGGGACGGCTCGCTGTGTCACCGGGAATGGGGCACATGCAGGAAGGGGTGGGTTGAAAGCATTTTCGGAGGCCTTTCCCGCCCGGGGTCGCCCATACACAAACTTCAAGAAAACACTCCAAGACAACGTTCCCCACTGAATTCAACATGAAGCGTCCACACTCATTTCCCAATAAAAATACTCACACTAAGTTCAAGATCACCTTTTCCACACTAAAATAAAATATGTTTTTCAAAGAGTCCAAACAAAATATGAAATGGATTCCCAAAACTGCGCTTAGAATCGAAAACTAGTCAAAACTGAGCGAGATGGCTGGTTTTACACTAAATACAAGATAAAAGCTCTGCAAAGCTAAAATCGAACAAAACGAAAAACGGAAAACGAAAAAGGGATGCCCGGACTAACAGCTTAACACGGCGGACTCCAACTATCAGGTACACTGCGCCATACATACTGCTGGACGTTCCGCACAATATGCAGTAAAAAACTTTCAAACATAAATTTCGAATTAAAATTCCCACAATACGCTACATGAAACCTAAAATACTACTGTACCATGTACATTTGTCTTTAGACTATGAGAGTTTTTGACGCACCCACGAACACACGCATTTGCCCCCAAACGGGCATCGTTCCTGCAGACGTCTCTCTTGTAGACATCTCTTGTGTATTTTAGATTCAACGTGAAGCAATAGTATACACCAAGAGGGTACCAGCGAGATGTTCGCTCGCTTACGCTGCTATTGTCCCTCTCGGAAGCGCCCTGCGTGTGTTATCTGCTCACGTGCATCTCCCGACGAAAAAGCATCACTCTCACCCCCTCCCTCCTTCCCTC
>MEHQ01002821.1:24627-249092 GCA_008828725.1 Saccharina japonica
CCCCCCCCCCTCTATTCCGCCTCTTGTGGGTTGTCTCGTTTTCCACGCGTTCGATGCTTCAACGTTCCTTCTTCTCCCTCGATCAATCGATCAATGGCGTGTCTGCTTCCCCGTCATATGATCTGATCTTGTTGGTGGAACTGCGTGTCAAGGCCCAACCTGCACCTGCGCAGGCTCGTGCTCCTCATGCGCCGCGAAGGCGGGCTCGACTTCTCACTCCGCCGCCAACTGCCCGTGCGGGTAAGAAATGCCCGGCCTCTCCCCTCCCCTCTCCTCCATATACGCAATATTTTACGATGAAATAACCCCTTCCGTCGCTGTTGGAACACGTACTTCGCCGGCACCGTGAAGGCGGGTTCGTTTTGCCATACCGCCGCCAGCTGCCCATAGCGTTTTGTTTTGTTTCGCGATAGTACTTCGTATATAGTTACCCAAAAACAGCAGTATCATAAAAATCATAATGCAGTACGTACTCGTGTACAATAATGTGAATATTCACATTGCTATAGGCCGTCGATGTGACGTACGAATATTGTTGGTGTCGGTGGTACAGCAGTAGCAGTGACGGAGTGCACGGAGGGAAACTTCCAGTAAATTTCCGTTCAAGATTCTTGTCAAGAAGAACTCGTGGTCCAAGGCGAGAGTTTCCCCTTGGGACAACGTGGAGGAAGCTCCACCGCACCCGGGGACCTTAAGGTCCCATGTCTGGCCAGATATCCGTCCATACGTGTACAACTCCCACAAAGGCATGCCTGAAAAAAATGCCTGAACAACTACTGTTTGTAGAACAAGCGTGCCTGAGACGCATGCTACGATAGAGGTGCACCATGTTTTTTCTTGAGCTCCTCACTTAACGAGCGTCATACCTCACCCAAAAAATGGTTTTGGAGAAAAATTAGAGTGCTGCCGGATGAGAAATCTCATGACCGAAGTATACTCTGAAACATATTTCGTCACAAGAATGAAAGCCCGACGAATTTGGGTGAAGGAGCCCGATCGTTCAGAAATTGATTCAGCAAATAAATGATACCTCTACCGTAGCACGCGTCCTGAACTACTTTTTTCGTGCCTATCTTGCCTTTCTTTTGTCAGGCACGCAACCGCTTTCGTTGCGTATGGTATGCCCACCTTATTTTGCACATATATGGCTCCTCTAATACCTTCTGGCGGGGTGATTTGTCTTGATTACAGTATACAGTATAGATTTCTATCAAAATCAGAGGTGCAAGGTAATATGATGTGTATTGTAGATATTACGGGGGACTAAAGAAACGAAACGGAGGACCATCGTAGATATTACGGAAGACCACGATAGATACTACGGGACACCGTAGGAGATAAAAAGGAGGACCATAGTAAATAGAGGACACCATATTGTTACAATTCTTTGAAGTTGTTTTTTTTGTGGGAAATCTTTAGGTCTTCGTGTGTACCGTGGGTTCAATTTACTGTTGTTCCCCGTAGTATTATAGTTACGACCAGACACAGTACGTACTATCGCCAGAAAACATATGCAGTAGGTCAGTAGCCATGTCATACACCAAACATCCTGTCAACCCCGTCACATGCCGTGTCAATCATGTCACAGGTAAAAAAGCATGTCAACCCCGTCACATGTCGTGTCAGTCACGTCACATCTAAAAAAACATGTTAACCCTGTCACATGGCGTGTCAGTCATGGCACGTGTCGTTTCAGTCTTGTCGAATGTCATGCCACAAGTCATGTCAACATGTCAAGTCCTGTCATTAGTTCTTTGTTTTGTTGAAGGGGCATTCCTTGTGTCTCGTGTCTGTTCGTCTACATCTCCATAGTGTCTGTCTTGTTGTGTGTATATATATGTTGCCTTCCAGTACCCGACAGATAGATGTTGAGAATCTGCAAATAAAATATTTGAGATTGATAATTTGGGGTGGGAAAAGAAATGTGACCTATCTGTACTGAAAATAGTGTGGAAAACACCCAGTCTTAGATAATAATTCCAGTTTTGCCAAAAATACGAGATTATTAATATCTGTTGCGTATTGTGTGTTAGAAAGTGGTGAGGTCCGTTTCTGCCCGGAAAGTGTGCGGTTTGCGCTGGTAGGTTCTTAGACACCAATGATATGTATACATGCCCAGAACGATTGTCTGCTGTCAGGAATGGTCGCGCTCCCAGCAGCAAGTGGCTGTATACTGTATACACGCTGCAAGATCCATGCCTTCCCACATGGCAACCCTGGGGCTTTAAATGTACGAGTGTAAACCCCTCGAGTCCCTTTTGACGGCCCCGTATGCGTGGTTTGGCTACAAACGTCATCCAACCTTTAACGCCTCCGGTAGATCATCTCCATATATATATATTGAATTAGATGATGTACTTCCTCGCCTGCCTTTGTGATAAGTTGTGCAGAACCTGCACAGCACATATCCCGACCTTGGATATTTTTGATCATGCCGACCATACGGGGAGCCACCCAACAAGACGACGAGCTGGATCATTGTTTATATACAAGATAGGGAACAGATCAGCCTCGAGACAGCTATACCGTGAAGTAGAAAAAAAAACGTTCTGCAGGAGGTGTACAACAACTTTTACCAAAATATATACTCACGAAAAACCGGTTCTCGAAATCCGCGCGGTGCTACTTCCACGTAGATTTTCAACTGCCACACCACATAGACTCGAGGCGAATACGTCAGCTTAATAGTGCAGCTGGATACATACATACAAGACGCGAGAAACTACGGTAGAGGCAGTACGTTTTGGCTGAATCGTTTTCTGAACGATCGGGCTCCTTAACCCAAATTCGTCAGACCTTCATTTTTGTGACGAAGTATGTTTCAGAATATACTTCGGTCATGAGATTTCGTATCCGGCAGCACTTTTATTCAGTCCAAAATCAATTGTTTGGTGAGGTGTGACGCTCCTTATGGGAGGAGCTCAGAAACAAACATGGTGCGCCTCTATCGTCGCATGCGTCACAAGAGCGGACAACACGTATTGTGAGCGCTAACCTCCTGCCACCCTTTTTTCCCTCCTCCTCCGTTCCGCTCCCGCGCCCACAGGGACAAGTGCCAGTGCTCCGGCAACGGCCCGTGCAACTGCACCGCTCCTGGGTGCTGCGGCTGCGGCAACAAGTAGGCGCCTATCTCCCAACGTACCCGGCACAAGCCCTCCTCCTCCCTTCTGCGACCAGGACCGAGGCTCAATCGAATCGAGGTTGAGGTCCAATCAAATCAACGAATCCGTTATTATCATAGCCGAGGGGTCAAAAATCCTATCAGATCGCTTGGCTGAGGCTCGATGATCTCGCTCGTGGCAAGAAACCCAGTCACACGACCGAGCGTATCATTTTTCGACCCAACCGGATACAAGACAGCCAGGGTGGTCATGGTGGTAGTGGTGGATGCGATGGAATTAGCACCAGCGTGGACATTCTGAAGCTCGGAATATTTTCTCGCGTTGTAGCGGAACATTCCGCCAAGGTTTTGCCCCCCAAAACGTCCGTCGAAAAATTCCGGGATTTGTTTTGTTAACAGAGCGACATCGTACGTCTTAGGCGTGCTTTCGTCTCTTAACTGTCGGGTGGTATGGCTGGGCGGGGGGAAGGTAAAGGGGGGGTGGGCGGGGGGGAGAAGCAGGGTTGAAGAGGGGGGGGGGGGGGGGGGGTGAGGGAAGGAGGGGGGAGAGGGGGGAGGGGGGGGGGGGGTGGGGGGGTGGGGATAGAGGGGGGGGGGGGGGGGGGGTGAGGGAAGGAGGGGGGAGAGGGGGGAGGGGGGGGGGGGGTGGGGGGGTGGGGATAGAGGGGGGGGGGGGGGGGGGAAGAAGCAGGATTGAAGAGGGGGGGGGTGGGGCGACGGCGTTCGCTGCTCGAGGGAGAGATAGGCGCTAGCAAAAGGGGTGGTGATCGTGTTCGGAGTATTGCTTATTTTGTTTTTTTGGGCCCGGTGTTTCTGATTGTGTTCAATTCATGGCAAGTGGTCTTTGTTGTTTGACAAGAAATGAATTTTTGTTCGTGTTTGGTTCGTTTCGGGTGGAGGAAGACGGGGGAAGTGTGAAGAAGGGTGAGAAGACTAGACGATTCTCGATCAGTCGGAGTATATCCCCTTTTTTTGCTAGGCCTATTTTAGTAGAAAACTACTTTCGACGCTTCTCGTCAAGCAAAAGGTATAACAACTGTCTTTTTTATAGGTGACGAGCGCTCTTGTGTGCACGGGAACACGTTATATTATAGAATACTAATGATGTGAATCTCTCGCAGAGAAACACGTGTGAATCTCTCTTGGAGAAACACGCAGGTGCCTTGGTGGCACCTAGTGACCGTGAGGTTCACTGTTGTTCAATATAACAGAAAAGGAAGAGATGGTTTGAAAGGTGGCGCTTATGTGGCCGGGCTCTAGAGAGCGGTGGTGTGTTGGGGAGTGAGCTCGGTAGGGCTCACAACACTTGTGTGATCGCATGGTGCGATCACCCTAGTAAGTTGGTCTTAACTTACTCTACATGTCCTACATGTCTACATGACCCTCATGATCTAATCATGTGTCAGTATCCTCAATATTCCGTGTACCAATACCCTATGATATGATATACTACGAGTACTCTTATTGTTTCCCCGACTGATAATCTTGTCTCATATTATCCTAGATCTATCACGATCAGAACAATAGACAGTTCTTGTATCGCACATAATAACATCCCCCCTCGATTCGTACCTAAAAACAATAAACAAAAGTCTTCTTTAATAATCGTTGGGACTTGTATGTTCAGACCTGAGCATCGTCAGCTGCAACGTATATGTAAGTCCCTAATGCAACCAATGCACAAACACATTCAGTCCTGAAGCTGTGTCAGCGGCAATGTGTGAAATGATGTCCCAAAAACAATAGATTTTCTGCTTTTGGGAATTTTATGAGTGATCAACGCTGAAGATCATGCTGCACATTGTCGGATGGCAAAGATAATAATAATAATAGAATCATCAAAAAAATAAAATTGAAGCACGCATTATATCTCCAAAAAACAAAACAGATGACGCGTGTTACAATAGAGGTAGCACTTTTTGACTGAAACGTTTTCTAAACGATCGAGCTCCTTAACCAAAAAGCGTCAGACCTCCAGCCTTGCGTTGCAATAGGTTCCCGAGTATACTTTGGTCATGAGATTTGACATCGGGTAGCATTTAATTTTCGTCCAAAACCATTTTTCCGGTTAGGTATAGAGCTCCTTAAGCGGAGAGCTCGGAAAAATCATGGTGCACCTTTATCGTAGCATGCGTCAGATGAAGCTTTTGATTCAAGATAACGCTCAAATAAAAAATGTACTTCTCCGGAGCATGAGCTTTTTGTGGCGGTCGTAGTCAGGAAAAAAATCCGTTAGAATGTTTTGATGGTTTGTTTTGCCCATGGCGCAGCTCCTGCTGAGCGGCCACAATACATGCGATGGTGGCCAAGGTGCTGATGCTTTCCCTCTCCGTGGTGGTCGATGAACGAGTGCTGTGTCCCAGCTGTGTACGAGAGTAGCCAAGCACGTAGCGTCGTGATCCGTCGTGAGTCCACAATCTATAACCCATACGAAAGTATAGAATGCCTCCGAGGTCACCTGCAAAAGCGTTTTAAATCACTTTCTAAAATATCACCAAGTTGTTAAAAAAGGCCGCCGAAAAAAAAACATTTAGTCAGATTTTATAGATGATAATATCTCGGAGGGACATTTGTTCCACCAAACAGCCCCCATAAGACGCGATTCTGATCAAATATGATAACCTTTGGGACCAGATACCCCGAAACCTCCGAAACGATTCCAAATATTACCCAAAATAGCACTTACTGCATAAGAGTCAGCCTCATTTTAATCGATTTTCGATAAAACAAAACCGAACACCAAAAATATCGGGCGTCAGTGTAGCAGGTAAGCTGGAGCTCGATCTTGATGGGGCCAGAGTCGTCAAGAAAACGGATTATGTACAAACCGTCCGAGGGAGAGTCCAAGGGACTGTCGGAAGAGGCGTCCGAAAGCGCGCGGAAGGATCGCGGTCTCGTTGGTCTCTTTTTTTCTGTTTCGCCAAGCAGAGGGAGTGTATCTTCCTACGATTTTGTTTTAGGTTTTGTTTTCAGGGTCAAAACGCTCCGTTTGTACGCGCCCTCCTAGGTTTGTTTAATCGAGTTTCGATTGAACAAAACCTACGAGCGAAAATATCACATCGCGGTCTCCTGGGTCTCGTTTTGTCTGTTTCGTCAACCAGAGAGAGTGAATATTCATAACTCGCTTTAGGATTTGTTTTTAGGTTGTGTCAAAACGCTCCGTTTTTGTAGGGGCCCGAAGAAAGAAGAAAGCAAAAAGAAAAAGCAAAGAACTTCGGGAAAGCAAGTAACTTCTCCCTCGGCATCTACGTAAAAGCTGAGAGTGTGGCTGTCAGGTACGAAGATAGGGCGAGGAAAGCTTCCGAAGACCGCAACCTTTACGTAATTGAGTTCACGACACGCCCCCTATATATATATACGCCGGAGGGCCAACCCCCCCCCCGTCCTATATTGGGTTTCCTAAACCAAAATGTGGAGTGTGGAGTCGGATTGCTTCTTTTTTTGCACGATCCTTTCATGAAGGAGAGTAATATTTAAAAAATACTTATTGTTGCAAAATAAAATAAAGATGTGGTATGTATGATGTCACAATCCTACCATATGTATTCCACATCAGGCGGCCGAAAGCAAGCCATACATAAGTACCTGCATTTATTTTTTTATATATACGATATGATCTGATATTATTCCCGTCCGCACGTACATACCATACCAGGTATTAAAAATAACCCGGCCGGGGGATGATACGTAGATCTGGTCTGCAAGAACGTGCCGGAAAAAAGAAAGTTGTGTGCGTGCTTGGCATGGGCTTCGGGCATCTCGCCAGGGCGTCGGAATTGCATTTGAGGCCTGTTTCCGCACGCGGGAGCGCCTGGGGCGGGCGTGTTTTGCCTATTCCCCCAAATGGCCGAAACAACATGGGGTATAGCCCCAAATGACCATTTCCCTAGTTACTACTCAGTTATATAAAAAAGTTGTTTGCGCGTGTTTTGTATTTATTCCTCGGTAAGGATGTGGGGTGCTTTAGAGTGGGTGACGGGTAACTCTGCCGAGAGGCAACGGTAATGTTGCTGTTGCAGTGATAGTACACGCAAGTTGAGTATCTCTCAGTTCTTGCAGGCACGTGAGAGACCTCTAGGAACTGGGCTCAGTTCTGATAGGTTTAAACGTTCCCTTTTTTTTCCCTCCCCTGGGAACTGAGATAGATAATTATTAAGCATACACGAGTTTTGTCTTTGCTTTATTTATCCAGGTACAAGTAAAGCTTTTATCTGTAAACTACAGAGTATCAACCGAGAGAAGCAGCTGCTGTACACACATCGCATATTCCACAACGGCTACTACGTACGGTATATCACGCAGCACACAAATTAGGGAGCTAAAATCATGGGGAAAAACTGTAGCAGGGCATACAGCAGTGCAGATCCCCTGTGGACAAACACAGGCGAACGTCGAATGCATGCAGCCTAGGTCATTTGCTATCTGACCTCCGAGCGATTGCGATCTCTTTTCTCTCCCCTCTATCTGTCGCTCGATCGACTTGATAGGCGACGGCAAAGTAGAATCATCATGGTGAACCTCGATCATTATTAAGCCGGGGGAGTGATATATGTTCAGAGCTCGATCCGGGGTGTTGGTATTTGGGACACGCGACCATCTCTATTGGATGCCTATACCCATAGGAGCGACCTCGCCGGTTCGATTTGTCTTCGCGTATTTACCTGTTTTTTTGGTCCGAATGTCCTATTGTGGCTAGCGTGAGACTGTAGAGATCCCTGTCCGTCACACAACGTTTTCCAACAACGAGAGACGAAAAGGTACAGGGGTCCGCATCTGAGATAGACCTTTTTTTTTGGGCAGCGGCCAAAAAGAGGTACACCTGGTCCGTTCGGGGCCAAAAACAGGTACATACTAAAATCAAGTTTAAAACGCACCCCACGAACCTGCCGTTCCTTGCGAAAACGCAAAATAGAGTTTTTTCAGTTCTTCGTGCTCGCTCGGTGGCTACGTATACGAGTAGCTGCTATTAATAGTACGAGGAACGAATGCCTGCTGCTGTATTCTCCCTTCTCAGCTTGCGACATCCCTGGTATTCCAAGTCAACCACAATCCCGAAGGGGAGCCTTCGATCTCGTATTTTTTCGGCGGAGGTGTGCAGGCAGATATGTGTGTGTGTCGCTCGAGTGACGTGTAGTGCGAGGTGTGAAGGGAGAAGGGGGTCTCCGCGTACGTCGGCATTTGTATAGGGGGCATAGGGTGGAACTATGAAGGGCCTCTGATTGGCTTAAAAACGACAAAAAAAAGGTGAACGTCAAGCAGAGTAGACAAATACAGGTATACCTGGGTTTTAAAGAGGCAAAAACCGGTACAACGAGTTTTGGACCAATGGCAGGGCACGTGGAGTGCGTTTGTTACTTGATATTAAGTATGTACCTGCTTTTGGCCGCAAACGGACCAGGTATACCTTTTTTTGGCCGCTTCCCTTTTTTTTAATTATGCCGATAATTTTACTGAAAGAACGAAGGCGACAAATCGGGTAAGGCACATTTTGTTTTTTTTCGTGGAAGCTTCCATCGCTTCCACGGAAGCTTCCACCGTGGAAACTTCCGTGGAAGCTGACAGCGGGAGTTCTAAACTTCCGCGTTTTGACCGCGAGGTGGAAAGAGCGAGGCTGAGAGGTCGACCTTGTGCTTCGCGCCTGGACAGGTCTAGGGTGGCTCCATTCGGCTTCGCCTCACTCCGCGGTTTTTATTAAGAAGGCTCTTATGGGAACACATCCTGGCGGGGCCTGTTTGTGTGGGATCAGGGGTGTGATGGGATCACCCTTTCTTTGGTGGACGAGTGGTGGTAAGCTTCCACGAATACTTCCACGGAAGCTTCCATGACGGCAGCGTCGACATCTTCTGCAGAAGCACGTACGGCCTGCGTGGAAGCTTACACCGTCCCCGTGGAAGTATGGAAGCTTCCACGGAAATTTCCATGGACTTCCGCGGAAGCTTCCATGAAAGCTTCCGACGCTTCCATGTAAGCTTCCGTCGCGTCCACGGAAGCTTCCACTTCCATGGAAGCGGTGGAAGTTTCCGTGGAAGCGGTGGAAGCTTCCGCGGAAGTCCATGGAAAAAAACAATAGTGGACTAGACCGCAAATCACACGCCGTTTGTGTCCAACGGTGCCGTGAGTAAAAATGAAAATTCGCGTTTGCGTCTTTTGTTTTTCGTGTCTTTTTTGTTTAGTGTTCACCTTCGAAGGCAGATTTCGTATGGGATTCCAAATGGCCAATTTTCAGTACACTTATTTTCCGAAGGCTATGAAAATCACATTCTAGACGAAATATATATTAAACAAAAAAAAACAGAAACTAGACAGTACGGAAAAAACCCAGAAACGGAAAATGTTTCAACGCCATCAAAAAATGATTTTTCACCAAAATAAATTGCATGATGATCGTATAGCCTATTACCACACTTCTCCGTAATCACATTTTGAATATTTTGTCTAGAATGTGATTTGCATAGCCTTCGGAAAACAAGTGTATTGAAAATTGGCCATTTATTTGGAATCCCAAGGAAATCAGTATCTGCCTTCGAAGGTGGATACTAAACAGAAAAGACACGAAAAACAAAAAGACGCAATAAACGCGAATTTTCATTTTTACTCACGGCACCGTCGGACACAAACGACGTGTGATTTGTTGCCTTCGTTCTTTCAGTAAAGGTATCGGCAGAATTAAAAAACGGGTCTATCTCAGATGCGGACCCCTGTAGTACGTAATACTACAGTACAGTATACCGGCACTTAGCTATTGCGGGGGGTCACAGTTTTTTTTATTTATTTTTTATCCTCCGGCACAGGTCACAGTGTATACGTATAGGATCAAATAGGTTTAAAATAGGATCAAATACGTATGATACGTATGATGTATGATATGTTTAGTAAAAACAGGAAATACATACTACTATTATACTGTAGGTTTTTATGTATGTAATACTATATGTATGCAGTAGGTCCTATTTACTACTACGAGTATGACGCCCCCGTATAGTAGTACGAGTAAGTGTTCATACCTACCATAGCCACAGCCATACAACGTACTTGTACCCAAGTTGTACCATCATACCGGTAGATATATTTCTGTTGTTTTTCCTGCTGGTCAGGAAAAATCGGAAGAAAACAGAAAAAAAACAGCACGTACGTACTAGGAAATATCGTCGCACGTATGGACGAAGAACAATACCAGGTACGAGTATGATATGGGAGAACAGCAGTACAGCAGTAGTTCCGACAGAAAAACTACACACGTACGAAATTTCACTTTGTCCGTTAATATAAGGATCTATAGATACCCGAATTAAGCTAATCTCGACCCATATGTTTACGGACAAGATGGTAGGAATACAGAAGAAAAGGCGAGGAAAATAATACCGGTATATGTATGTTTCTGGTGATACACAGCAGTAGTATGTGTACACAGCTGCTGCACTCGTAGCAGAGTGGTACCCAACACCGAACACATCTCCTTGTGCATCACTACAGCTGCTGCTGCTGCTGTGCAAACGGACACAAGCCACAAACGCACACAACCTTATTTGGTGCGCTTTACCATGAATACCACTTCGACCAAGTACAACAACCACGGCCAACGTGCGCAGGCCTTCGAAGACGGCGGCCTGCCCGTCGTAGGAAATGAGGAGCAGTGTGGTGGTGGTGCCTCGGCCACCGATGCAGCGCTCGCTCTGAGTCGATTGCCAGTGCTTGGTCACTTTCGAAAGAAACTTTCCTTCTGCCTCGCGATCGTCGTCATTATCGCAAACCTCGTGGCTCTTATAGGTCTGGTTGTGTACTTCCGGAGGCTGTGCACGGACCAGTACGGGGTGCTGCCGAACGAACCCGGCGACGGCACGCCGCCGGCGCTGGCAAGCTTGGAGAGCCAAGGGGGAGTCACGATCATAAGCCGAACTTTGGTCAACTTTATGAACGATACCAGCTACACCCAGCTGGGGCAAGGCTACTGGACTCCTCTTGCATTGACGTGCGGTAGCACCGACACCAACCTCGAGTCCTGCGCGGCTACGCTGCCTATCGTCGTGGAGTACGAGCAATGCCATCCTTGGGTGGAGGTAAGACGATGCCATAAACGATGTACCTTCGTGGAGGCGCTACAGCAGGCTTGAGATTGCTCTGCTGCTCTGCTGCTGCTGATGATGATTGCTGCCGTTGCGGAGGAATTATTTTGACAAGAAAGTAAAAACAGGAAAAAAGAGACAAAAAAACATGCTGGAACAAGACAACAAGAAGAAGGAGGACATCCTTCCGTCCGTTTACTCGTGCACGGAACACGTATGGTCCATCCGGGACATTATTTCCATTCACGTTTTATACTATACCGAGTTTAACAAATAAAGCTGAACATTGAAAATTGTATATTCGTGATCGCAAAGACAAGACGAATCGATGCTGAGATTTTGAACGAAAACAAAATTTCACACTAATAACAAGTAATTATGCAACACGGCATCAAGGAAAAAAAACACCAAAACTGGCCAAAATTGGCCAAAATCAGCCGTTTTGGGATAAATCCTACACATCTCCTGGAATATTTATGTGATTGAAACCAAAAAAAAATCCCACCGACGTATTGACGAGACAGATCGTTTCCCGCCATTTATTTGAAAACCGTCCGGTCAGTACCTCTCAACCAAGCGAAGGAGCTGACCTTCCAGATCCGTTTTTTTGGCCGTAGCTCCGTCAATTTTTGAGATACTATATTTTAAAAACAAACCCCGCTTCGGAAGGTCAAGAGGCGCCGATTGCCGTAGTTTAATTTGTCTTCGGAAAACTAACACCCATAGCTAAGCGAAGAAGCATTATGCGTTTTTTTAAGTTAAAGACGGAAGGAACATTCATTTTTTATTTTTTCACAGAACAAAAGATGCTGTGGACAACAAGCCGTATGCCGGTATCTTCAGATGTCGGAACAACATATCACATCCTGAGAAAAGTGCACCTTGGTGCTGGGGAATTATTGGAATTTTCGGCCATGATCGACTATATGTATGCAGCAGGTCGCCGCCGTGCGGTGCATACACTGACCGCTGCCGTGTTTTAATAGTAAAACCGCCCAGGACCACGAGGCCCGACTCTCAAAAGGAGGCAACGTACTTGCACGTTCTTGACATTCTAGAGAAACCCGGCCTGCACACCTTTAACGCCGAAGGTCGACCGCGGCGGACAGCGGCGTTGCCTTACAGTACGGTGTACCGTGTTACAG
The DNA here is from genome assembly GCA_008828725.1 of Saccharina japonica. Lineage (NCBI taxonomy): Eukaryota > Phaeophyceae > Laminariales > Laminariaceae > Saccharina > Saccharina japonica. The sequence goes on from MEHQ01002821.1 coordinate 36,957, forward strand.
TAAATAAAAAATGTACTTGGTGTTTACTTCTGATATATTTGCTGGAAATATCGTCGATCTGTACCCTAGGGACGGAGCCACTGCTGCTGTAGATGACACTTTATATACTGCTGTACTGTATTTTCAATAGCGAAAATCTACTCGTACGGAAATCAAGGAACGTACCCGTCGCCAAGTCGTATACAGCAGTACCAGGCACCTAATAAGAAAGACAGGCTGAGATTTGGAGGACAATAAGAATTTTTGGAGACGCTATCTTGAAATTAGTGGTGTAGAAACCACCCGCTTCCGGATAAGAAATCCAGCCTGGACCAGATTTCCTGTTTCTTATTACATACAGTAGGTGTCCTATACTGTATACCTGGTATGGTACAGCAGAGAACCGTGATAGCTCTGCTGCTGCATTTACGCGTTCTGGCGTGCTCTCGCTGCTGCCATGCTCCGAACGAGACAAGTACCGTTGTCATACGCATTCACCAGATATTTGACGAAACGCAGACCGTTTGCCAGGGCCCGATGCTTCGGCAGTTGTGTACATACAACAGTACCGGTGTACCGGGTATCTACTTCAAGAAGTACATCCTTATAAAATAATACGTCTCCTCTATTCGGGGTATATACGAATCAGTGCGCAGAATGATCATGGGATATACCCTTGTTACATTGTCCTGCTGACCCGGGTGGTATCCAGTGGTCCACTGAACTATATCCATAACGAGGAATAAACACATAACACGCGCGAACGGCTTAGTATAAAATCGAGTAGTAAACTACAGTACAAGGTTCCTACTGTAGTACATCACGAAGCCCACACCGACACTACAAATAACACATACTCGTACAAGAACAAAAAATTATACGCAGCTTGCAAAGTTGAGTATAAACTATTCAATCGGTTGGACTCACAGCTGACGTATTTACAATAATTTTATTTAATACGCTTCGGTCGTGATGGTGATGGTGGCATCGTTTCGGATAAAAAAGAAAACAAAATGTTTTCAGCTTGCCAACTCTTACAGATTGGGTTTTTAACTGAAAACTAAAGTAACTCTCGAGCCTCTATAACCCAAATAAATCTGGATGTTTCACCTTATTATCATGACCCAAGTGTTGGAAATGTTTTGGGTTACAAAAAGTATACAACAGCAGCACGAGGAAGACGGCATTTATTTGTATATACTCGTACGCGAAAGCGCGCCTCCAGATATTTCGCTTCCTCCATGAATTCGGGGTGGACGAGAGTTTGATCGCGCCGGAACACGCTGCGCAGAAGCATTGTACCCGACGGTGGTGGGGACGGCGGAGATGACGACGGAGGGGTGTCGTGTTAAAACTTTCGTTTTCCTCTTCACTGCCTGTCGTTTTATTTCCATCAACAAGCCTCTCTCGCTCAGAGATCGGCAAGTAGCGCAACACTTCCAGCACCAGTCACTTCAACTCATCTCGTTTTCGTGCCCGTTCGGCCGGGCCGTTCCGTCGACCTGGACCAGGATCACTGGTTTGACAGATAGGCTCTCTCGTTAAGGGGACAACTCGTGCACCGGGTGCTTGGCACAGCCTCGCTCACGAAGAGCGGTGGGTCGAGAGTCGGGAAGCCATGAGGCTGGTAGAAGAAGAAGAAAAATATATATCAATTATATTATCATATTTATTAATATTGATTATGGAGGAGTGGGTCGCATGCCCACTCTTCTCCGGGACCCCGAAAAGGGATCCAAATATAATTTGTCCAACCCCTCGGGGAAACACAAATCCCGCCGCAATCTACGTAGATGAATTGCAGAGGCATAACCCAGATACTGTACTAATACGGCAATGTTACGTATCATACATTTCAGGAATATCACATCAGACTTTGATACGAGTAAATCCCACACGCCCCCTGCTCGTGACACAGTCCTGATAACTTCCGTCCAGTCAAAATACCAAAAACGAAACCTACGCATCAAAAATACCTTTTATGATAACGCCTTGAAATCTCAAAATAAAACAAATCAGTCCGAATACCAGAAATTCAAGCATATTATTTCAAACTCAGATACCAAAAATCTAAACCATACTGGCTCAAACTTCAACAATCTTCCAAGACACTCAGCTGCCGAAACTAGAGCGTAAGGCTGCGATAATCAGACGGCCATCAGCTCGGTGTCAATAGGTTGATACAAGTTTATCCAGTAGTGCTAACTTCAGAATCACAAAACCCACTCAAAAATCAAAAACCAATCCCGAAGGATCAATAATCAATCTCGAAAAACTCAATCAAAAATCAAAAACCAATCCCGAAGGATCAATAATCAATCTCGAAAAACCCAATCAAAAATCAAAAACCAATCCCGAAGGATCAATAATCAATCTCGAAAAACCCAATCAAAAATCAAAAACCAATCCCGAAGGATCAATAATCAATCTCGAAAAACCCAATCAAAAATCAAAAACCAATCCCGAAGGATCAATAATCAATCTCGAAAAACCCAATCAAAAATCAAAAACCAATCCCGAAGGATCAATAATCAATCTCGAAAAACCCAATCAAAAATCAAAAACCAATCCCGAAGGATCAATAATCAATCTCGAAAAACCCAATCAAAAATCAAAAACCAATCCCGAAGGATCAATAATCAATCTCGAAAAACCCAATCAAAAATCAAAAACCAATCCCGAAGGATCAATAATCAATCTCGAAAAACCCAATCAAAAATCAAAAACCAATCCCGAAGGATCAATAATCAATCTCGAAAAACCCAATCAAAAATCAAAAACCAATCCCGAAGGATCAATAATCAATCTCGAAAAACCCAATCAAAAATCAAAAACCAATCCCGAAGGATCAATAATCAATCTCGAAAAACCCAATCAAAAATCAAAAACCAATCCCGAAGGATCAATAATCAATCTCGAAAAACCCAATCAAAAATCAAAAACCAATCCCGAAGGATCAATAATCAATCTCGAAAAACCCAATCAAAAATCAAAAACCAATCCCGAAGGATCAATAATCAATCTCGAAAAACCCAATCAAAAATCAAAAACCAATCCCGAAGGATCAATAATCAATCTCGAAAAACCCAATCAAAAATCAAAAACCAATCCCGAAGGATCAATAATCAATCTCGAAAAACCCAATCAAAAATCAAAAACCAATCCCGAAGGATCAATAATCAATCTCGAAAAACCCAATCAAAAATCAAAAACCAATCCCGAAGGATCAATAATCAATCTCGAAAAACCCAATCAAAAATCAAAAACCAATCCCGAAGGATCAATAATCAATCTCGAAAAACCCAATCAAAAATCAAAAACCAATCCCGAAGGATCAATAATCAATCTCGAAAAACCCAATCAAAAATCAAAAACCAATCCCGAAGGATCAATAATCAATCTCGAAAAACCCAATCAAAAATCAAAAACCAATCCCGAAGGATCAATAATCAATCTCGAAAAACCCAATCAAAAATCAAAAACCAATCCCGAAGGATCAATAATCAATCTCGAAAAACCCAATCAAAAATCAAAAACCAATCCCGAAGGATCAATAATCAATCTCGAAAAACCCAATCAAAAATCAAAAACCAATCCCGAAGGATCAATAATCAATCTCGAAAAACCCAATCAAAAATCAAAAACCAATCCCGAAGGATCAATAATCAATCTCGAAAAACCCAATCAAAAATCAAAAACCAATCCCGAAGGATCAATAATCAATCTCGAAAAACCCAATCAAAAATCAAAAACCAATCCCGAAGGATCAATAATCAATCTCGAAAAACCCAATCAAAAATCAAAAACCAATCCCGAAGGATCAATAATCAATCTCGAAAAACCCAATCAAAAATCAAAAACCAATCCCGAAGGATCAATAATCAATCTCGAAAAACCCAATCAAAAATCAAAAACCAATCCCGAAGGATCAATAATCAATCTCGAAAAACCCAATCAAAAATCAAAAACCAATCCCGAAGGATCAATAATCAATCTCGAAAAACCCAATCAAAAATCAAAAACCAATCCCGAAGGATCAATAATCAATCTCGAAAAACCCAATCAAAAATCAAAAACCAATCCCGAAGGATCAATAATCAATCTCGAAAAACCCAATCAAAAATCAAAAACCAATCCCGAAGGATCAATAATCAATCTCGAAAAACCCAATCAAAAATCAAAAACCAATCCCGAAGGATCAATAATCAATCTCTGAAGACCAATAGCAATTAACAACCAATCCCGAATTCATCCGCCAATTGTTCAGCGAATGTCTGCTGGGAAATCTTCAGCACCCCCTTTTCCCAATCCCTCTCGTAGAAACACCCCGAATACCAACGCATATCAGATCCTCATTTCATACGCGGAAAGACAAAACGCATTCATTCATATAATATCACAACGCCCGGAATTTTCCACCATCGTATTATCCCAACCATGATAACCTTTATCTGCAGTACGAGTAGTGCGTTCGCAGTTGCTTTGTACCATGGTGTAACGCAGTGTCTTATATGTATGCATGGATGTAGATACGACCTTCGTGGCCATAAAAATGTCCGCATAGAGAAAACTGCCTGCTTCTTCTCTGGATCTCCGAATCGGTAATACGTGAGAGATAATGAAAAATATAATAAGATAGCTGGCCTGCATATACGTATATCCGAGTATACGTCAGTAGTACATATGTAGCACGTAACTCACACAACATAGAGCAGTAGTGTGAGCAGCAGTAGTGGTGCTGTATGTAGCAGTATACTGATACCAAGTAGCTATTATGAATACCTCTTAAGCAAAAACAAAACAAGCTTCCGTCACAACCGACAACTCCCACATGTATGCATACCTCCTACGTGCAAGAAACACAGCAGTGTATGTAACTCAAAACCATAACACTATACTCGTACGAGTACGTACGTTGACAGACAATTGATAGCTGAAAAATAGACAAAGGTCTTCAAAGCTTCTATCAGCTATTGTACGTCCATCAAAAACTCACAGGTGCAAGAGAAACAGCAGTATACGTAACTCAAAACCAGAAGACCCGACGAGTTCGTACGTTGACAGACAATTGATAGCTGAAAAATAGACAAAGGTCTTCAAAGCTTCTATCAGCTATTGTACGTCCATCAAAAACTCACAGGTGCAAGAGAAACAGCAGTATACGTAACTCAAAACCAGAAGACCCGACGAGTTCGTACGTTGACAGACAATTGATAGCTGAAAAATAGACAAAGGTCTTCAAAGCTTCTATCAGCTATTGTACGTCCATCAAAAACTGCTCAATGAAAAATTAAACCTGAAAATCTCGGAAGTGGCTGGTAGATGGTGGTCTTCTTCTCACGAACGCGTGCTCGAAGTGGACATCGCCTGCGCCTGCTGCTGGTCTCCGATCCCCAGTCGATGCTCCGTGCCTTCCACCCCATCGCCCATCTCCTCCTGCTCCGTCAATGCCGCAAATAATACCTTGCAATTGATGCTGGTGTGCGCTTTCCCATGTTGCTCCTCTTCTCACGCTCACAGACCATAAGTTAAAAGGTCGGTCTTGGATGCTTGCAAGCCAGTCCGATATCTCACTCGTCCACTCAGTCTATCACACAAGGAGGTCTTCGCTAGATGGCAGTGCGCCGCTCTTTTGGCTAGCGCTCCTTCCCTATCTGCTCTTGCCTCTGCTTCTGGATGCTGATGTCGGTGGTTTCTCGCTGGTCTTGTACTGCTCCTAGACTCGCCTTTGCAGTATGGCTTGGTGTGCGCTTCTGGAGTGCATTTCAGAGAATAGCGTTATCCGCGTGCTCAATGCTTGGCTTCGTGGTGTGCGCAGAACGTCGCGAAGGGGGATAGATCCATGGCGCGTAAAAGCTAGACGCTCGCTGGCTTTCGTTCTGTACCCGGCATCAAAGTAGGTCGACCCTTATCAGTCTCTCTTCTATGCTCCTCCTGCTCTGCTTTACCGTGTCTCTCGATAGCTTGTTGCTGTTCTTTCCTTGTGAGTAAGTGAAAAGATGATAAAAAGTCCATACGACCACACCTCTGTTCCTTCTGCTGTTTCTCCTCCTGCCGTTTTGCGGCCGCTTCCGCTGCCGCTGCGGCTGCTGCTGCTGCTGCTGCTGCTGCTGCTGCTGCTGCTGCTGCTGCTGCTGCTGCTGCTGCTGCTGCTGCTGTTGCTGCCGCTGCTGCTGCTGCTGTTGCTGCTGCTGGTACTACTTCCTGTAGTTCATGCCACTCGTCAGGAGTCCACTTCCCCAGTCCGACGTCTGCCCAAGCTCCTCGCCGACTATCTCAAAGCCCCCCATGGTGCTGCAAACGTGCCCGAGCTCCCGTGACCATAAGTCTTATTCCCGCTAGCGTAAGGGGACAACTCGTGCACCGGGTGCTTGGCACAGCCTCGCTCACGAAGAGCGGTGGGTCGAGAGTCGGGAAGCCATGAGGCTGGTAGAAGAAGAAGAAAAATATATATCAATTATATTATCATATTTATTAATATTGATTATGGAGGAGTGGGTCGCATGCCCACTCTTCTCCGGGACCCCGAAAAGGGATCCAAATATAATTTGTCCAACCCCTCGGGGAAACACAAATCCCGCCGCAATCTACGTAGATGAATTGCAGAGGCATAACCCAGATACTGTACTAATACGGCAATGTTACGTATCATACATTTCAGGAATATCACATCAGACTTTGATACGAGTAAATCCCACACTCTTAACAATTTTATCTACTATTCAATCGGTTGAACTCACAGCTGACGTATTTATAATAATTTTATTTAATTGCACGGAAAGGGTAACAAAGTTTGGAATATGTTCGGATTTTTTCCCCCCCCCATATCCAATCAGCGCCAATTTCTCAGGCACATAATCTTGCGTTCGTTCCGTTCCAATCCCCGCGGAGTGAAGCAAAGACACGCCCTCGGTGCAGCCTAGTTGCGTCAACACGGAAGATTTCGCGGATGTTTCTTGCGAACAGGATGGGTTCCACATTTGAGCAATACAAATTAAAGGCAAAGCTTGAAACCTTTGTTCTAATGCGCCGCAACTTAAGAGTGTATACAGCCGTTCGTAAGAGATAAGTATTTTTTGCCGACCTTGTCCGCAGCCTTGAAAACTAGTTGACTTTTCTTCGTGTACGCAGAAAAAACACAGCGGGATCGCTGTACGAGACCAATTAATTGTTGTAGATTGTCATGGTAAAACAAATCACCACAGTTGGGAATTCCGCGGTTTTAATTTCACAACTAGCACCTTCGCTCGAATGCCATAGACTACTCATACATATTTCTACGGTATCTCCTGCTCTTCTCTCTTGCGCAATGTTCCCACTTTGCTAGAACTCACGGACCTACCCGAAATTTCTATTCGTTCAACGTCGTGTCAACTTATCTCTGTTTTACGATCCCTTCAAAAACTCTCGATTGTTATCGACAGGCGTTTGCGTTGGCGACTGGACTTCTCGTGTATGTCGGTGCGGGCCTCACGTTCCTGTTCGCCTTGATCCTGTGCGTGATGCCGTGTGCTAAGGACAAGAAGGATACTCCAACCACGCTCTGGGATTTCTTTGTGTATTTCGCCGATGCGTAGGCGGACCAGCCAAAACCCGCATCCATCTACGGGTTGCTCGTTATCTAGCGTAGCCTCTTTAGGCAGACGGCGTGTCTTGCTACGCCGAAATCGTGCAAGAAGAGGTTACGCGCCTTATGTGGGCTGTAAGCCGGATACGGTATCATACTTGTTTGGAGTAGGTAAGAGGTTGTTGTATTGACGCATCGCTCGCTCGATCCGTTTATCATCCCATTCGGATTCGGTTGGTTCTGCGGGAAGCGAGGTGCTTAACAACAGTGCCTACGGTATGTGACTCGTCGCTGATCGACACGTACGTGTTACCCTCTCCTGCCATTACCCAGTAGCACACAAACGCGCGTAGAACACCCCAGTGGCCGGGCGTAGCAGCCACCTCGCAGATTGAGCGTAATCTGCTACCGCCCGCATTTCGTTCCGCGTTGTTGTTTCGCTGGCGCCATGGCCCCGGTCCACTATTGATGTCGGTGCATTGTGAATATATCTGTAACGGTTTGGGAGGCACCGTTCGTTTAAACTGGTGTCGGACTAGGATCTGTATGTTTCGACAGTCCGTGAAGTAGTCCACCTCCGAACTTGATGCGTGTTGACGCGTCGTTGGTTCATCTTCAGGGGGTGGCGCCTTTTGTGTATATATTGTTGTTCAGCGGCAAGATGACGGCTTTTCTCCCTTCCGTACGAAGGCGAATTTCCACTACGTGTAGAATAGCAACACGTTGTCCAGGGAGTAGGCTCGGTAGGGTGCTGTGTAGGGGACCATTAGCAACGAGTGTCGAGGAAGTGATGTTACCGGAAATAGGAAGGAAGTTTTGTTTTACACTCGGTATATGCACGCGGGCCCAGGCAGGGAAACGTGCCAAATGTATCGCAGTGGCAAACCCCGGGGACATAAGAACACTGTACGTACGAGGCACATGCTGGACTCACATTTAGCCGAGGGTTCATAGTCATAGCTGTCGCGTTACTACGACGAGTATATCGCAAACCCGACTTCTTGGTCATTGGTGTCGAAAGTTGATTTATCGTACACTATGGATCGTCGAAAATGTCGCGACTCGAGCTATGATAGGGGTCAGCTGAGGGACAACTGTAGACGCGTGCTACGATAGAGGTACTGTACCGGTTTTTTGCTGAGATGTTTTCTGAATGATAGGGCCCTTTCCCCCAAACTCGACGGACTTTCAGTGTCGCGTTGCAGTAGTATTTATTGTATGCTTAGGCCATGGTATTATTCATCGGGTCGCACTTTTGAATTTTGGTTCAAAAATCACATTTTTTGTACGAGGGATTGAGCCGCTCAAGCGACCACTCTTCAGAAAAAAACATGGCGCACCTCAAGCATGTGCCTGTATCATACCCACAATCGTTAGAAGACACATTTGTGTTCCACACATATCCTCCATTGTTTACCTACAGCAGTAGACCTCCTGGTTTCGCCATCACGTTTGCTCGAAGCCTTGTTTCGGGCGAGGTAACATTCCGCTAGAGTGAGAAGGCCCCGTAAACATGTATGTGCATCCCTATCGCGGCATACGTCTCTCGTTCAGGGCCAGGGCAAAAAGAGAGGTCGGCTAATAAAGGACAGGGGTCGGCTTATCAAGGATAAAGCAATGCACCAGTTACCCAGCGCTGACTGAGTAGCCCGGTGGTGTATCCTATATCGACGAAAAATGGACACGCTTAACCCATGCAGAACTGAAAAACATGTCCCAGACTAATTCCAAGTAGTTTGTCCCCAAATTCGTGGGACCAGTTTTTAACCCTTTTTAGGACTGCAGTCCCTTTTTGGGGACAAACCACTCTAATTATAAGTAATTTGTCCCCATAACGGGACTCCAGTCCTAGAAGGGTTAAGGGGCTAAGAGCACATGCAGTGGAGTGCGCGTTGAAGTGGATGACATTGACGATGTGCTATGACATACCTCGTGGAGAGATTGCAGAGTACGTGGTGTGCGTTATAACTTGCCAGGACCAACCGGAACCTATCGCGGGCAAGAACAAGGTAGCTGTTACGCGCAGTCCATATTGTGAGTGACGCGTGCCACGGTAGCCTGCATGCAGGTGCACCGTGTTTTTTTCTGAGGGTGGTCACTTGAGAAGCTCTAAACCTCACCCAAAAAATGTTTTTCGACGAAAATAAAAGTGCTTCCCGAGGAACAATCCGGTGGCCTTAAGTATAAAACGAAAAATAGTGCGACAAAATAGTGAAATTCCGACGATTTTGGGTTAAGGGCCCATCTTAACGAAGACAGCAAAAATTCAATTTGGAAAATAAAATCCTATTTGAACGTGATTTCGCAAAAACAAATGTGGTTTGCGTCCTATGGGGAATAGTGAATTGCTCGTTCAAATATTTATGAAATCGAAAAAACGCAGCATGCGTCACATTTTTTATGTGAAAAAAATCGACGAGAGGAGACGAGAGGGAAAGCATGCGTCGACGCGTGCGCGCCGCCGCCAGCATACTTTTGCTTTTGACCGCCCAGGCTAGGAAGCTATCGCTCTCAGGGTCTCCTGGGTGGGCGTAGGGATCCCTGGAACGCCACGGGCGAGACAGGGGCGGCGATTGTGTTATCGAAGTCTTGAGCGTATCATGCTGTTTTTGGGTCGATCGCTCGGTTTTTGATCGGGTTGGAGCATCGAGCTGGTTGAAAAGTTGGGATTGCGACCGCCATGATTGGTTTTGAGGCGCCACCGCCGGGGTACGCTGTGCTATTGTCTATAGGCGTGGGCGCGGCTGTTGTCCCGGTGGCCTCGGGTTGTGGTTCACGTGTTGTCGCCTCGGTCGTGGTCATCGATGCCACCAAGAAATTACCAGATTGTACCGGGGGCGTTTGCCCACCGTGGACATGCCGGTCCAAGTCGGGCCAACTCCTCAATTTGATTTGAATTCTTTGGAAAAGAAGGTCCTGTGACCTTCTTGGTTTTTCCGTCCAATTCAAATTGATTAGACCCCAAGATCCTAATCTTTGATGCTGGTGCGTGTGTTGACCAATTAAAAGCGTATTTGAATTTTATTTTTTCCAAATTGGATTTATTTTATACTCGTTAATACGGGCCCTAAGGACCCCCGTTGTTCGGAAAACAATTCAGCCAAAACAAAGGTACAGTACCTCTATCCTAGGACGCGCCGAGTACATTTGCATGGACTAAAACCAGCAAGTCAAGGCACCGCACAGGAAGGAGGGGTGGGGGGTAAAATACATTTTTGTTCGAGACAATGTGCAAACCCTATGACAGGGTGCTTCGGTGCAACAAACGTGGGCGGAAGAAAATCAATCATATTCATAGCGAAGTACTTCGAGGGACGCATGCTACGGTAGAGGTGCACCACGTTGTTTCTGAGTAGTGTCACTTGAGGAGCTCTGTAGTATTAGTAAGTAAAAAAACTGATTTTGGGGTAAAATAAAGGTGCTACAGGCTGGTTCAAGCATACCACCTAAAATTCATTCAGTGGCGAATGTCCACGCCGTTTTGTGAAGGTAGACCGACGCATGCTACGATAGAGGTGCACCATGTTTTTTCTGAAGCTCCTCGCTTGAGGAGTGTCATATCTCACCCAAAAAAAGTGATTTTGGCGGAAAATGAAAGTGCTGCCGGATGCAAAATCTCATGAGTGGAGCATACTCTGAGACATTATTCGTCACAAACATGAAAATCAGACGAATTTAGGTTAAGGAGTCCGATCGTTCAGAAAACGATCCAGTCAAAATGTGTCACTGGGACTACCTCTATCGTAGCACTATTAATAGTCGACCCGGAAATTTGGCACACGCGTTTTATGCGCCCTTTCCGAGACTTCAACAGATACGCTTTTTTTTTTTTTTTTTCTATTTCGTCAGATATTGCTTGTTATGTAATTTGTTTGGGAAATTTGGGTCTTAAGATAACCGAAACTTCCGGCGAAAACAAAACAAAAAACATTCGTGAAAGGCTCGGGTAGGCCGCATAAAACACGTGTACCAAATATGAGAGTCTATCTCCAAAAAGCGGTGTGGACATTTGGACTTTTGTGCGGTAAAAGTGCATAAATAGGCGTTGCCTCGTTATTACTTAGTTTCAGTATATAATCGATTTTGGGCGTTAAGTATGACTTAATATGATAATACGCTGTCAGATCTTCGAATATTTGCGTGAAACTTTGTACAAACATGCCTTGGACCACCTGAAAGCATCTCGTTCAGAAACAAAATTAAGGGGGGAATGTTTCCCTACGGAAACGCCTGACTATTGTTGACCGCGTTGAAGGCCTGTGATTGGTCGGGCCACATTTTCAGCGGTAGCGCCAGTTCTAGGTCCTTGAACGAAAAGCCTGGCGATGTCATCCTCTTCCACTGTTCATACCGGTCAGTATGACACCAAATATGTGACCTTGGAGTCGCTTTTGCATACGGCATTCGTGGCTTACGAAATTTCGGTTGATATGCCTGAACCAGCCCGTACGCGATGAACCATACCATGGCCCTAGTGCCAATGAACAATAATGCGATACAACAATGAAAATCCGACGAATTTGGGTTAAGGAGCCCGATCTTTCGGAAAAAAGTTCAGTCAAAGATTGCTACCTCTACCGTAGCACGCATGAAGGGCAGATGCCGAACATTCCCCCAGTCGATGAGACTGGAGCCTCATCGATGGAAAATGATGTCAATGATGGCCGTCGACATACTACCCATCCATGTACACTGAAACCATCGTAAGCGACACGCGCGATGATATAAAGAAAGCTTTGCCTAGACTGGGTTCCCCGTTAGAGGTAGGGTCGTTTTATCATTAAGTTCAAGATAACGACTGTTGTACAACTTATCATACAGTAACTATAAGATGTGCTGTACCAAAGGAGGACGACGGAACAGAGCACACAAGTTGTCAAATAACGTGGGCGCCTCAAAAGACTGAATGTCACCAGCCCTCAGGGTACATGGGGGCCATACCGGACTGATTTCTACTAGTCACTGGCGTACCATGACATTTTAAAGGGCAGAGTCCGAGCAGTCCTGAGGGTACGTGGGGCCCTAAACAAAGCAAGTATTTTCAGTCCTCAGGGTACCCGGGGGGCTAGACAAACTGGATCGCAACAGTCCTCAGGATATCTGGGGGGCTGGCATGACGTAGTCCGACCAGTTTTAAGTGTGCGAGAAGCCAAGCAGTCATGTACACGGACGATTGGTATTCTAACTGTGTTTGTTGCATTTGTTGGATCTGACTAGTAGAGCGTGATGAGAGCTTCGCTCCGGAGATAATTTCGAGACGACGTCGAACTCACAAACCATATGTACAATTAAAATCAAGCAAAGGCTTTCTCTGATATTCTAGTCTGGGCTGACTGCATCCCGTAGGTGATTCCTTGAGACCGAATTGATGATATGCGTGAGTTGCTATGCGTGAGTGAGGCTGTCGGCAATAACCAACGCTTCTAGGTGGAAACCTGGGGATTCGAAGGTGGAATCCAAAGGTATTTAGAGCACTACAGTAGTGCCGGACCGAGGAGTTAGCTTAGTTGACTAGCCAGTACAAACCGTATTGAGAGGGTCGGCCACAAAGGTCCCTAGGCGGCTGAAACGACCGAGTCCCACCAGATCTCAGCGTACCGGAGGAGCTGAAATTCCCAAGTTCAACCAGGGCTTACGGTAGCTGCGTGGCTGAACGGACGGAGTTTCGCTAGTCCTGAGGGTACCTGGGGGCCTCAATCGACTAAGGCCCACAAATCTCCAGAGTACCTGGGAGCCTAAAGGGACGGAGGCGAAACAGCCCTCAGAGTACCTGGGGCCCTAAGAGAAATTAGTCCCACCAGTCATCAGGGTACATGGAGGGCAGGAATGACTGAGTCCCATTCGTCCTCAGGCTCTCTGGGAGCCGAAGGGGACTGAATTTTACCAGTCTCCATAGTACCTGGGGCTTAACAGGACTAAATGCCACCAGCTCTAAGTGTGACATGAACTAAAAGGGCTGGTGCCCGGAAGACTGGTACTCTTATGACATTTCGTTCACTCCTTGGTTCGGACGAGGAGAGCGTTTTGAGGGGTTTGGTCCGGAGATTTTGCCTAAATCAAATCGAATTCATACATCGCAGACACTTGGTCAAAATGAGTGCCTCGTACTCTAAGTATGGCTGACGTGGGGGTCCAGTAGGCGATCCCTTGTGACCACATACATCATATGCGTGAGTTCGACTATCGGCAACAATTCACTTTACCAGGTGGATTCCAACCTACCAGTAGCAGTCCGAGTGACTTGGTCAATGATAAGCAAGTCAAAATCGTTATCGGAGAACTCGGACCTCATATTACCTAGTTGGCTGGAATTACCAATTCCTACTCGTAATCCTTAGGGTCCGTGAGGGTCTCTAAAAACTGAGTATCACCTACCTGGAGGGGTACGAATGAACTGAGTCCCACTAACCCTCATGGCGCCTGGAGACCTCAAAGGGATGGGATGTACCATGGTCGACGTTTTTGTGGCATTTCGCGCGACACGCCACAGCACATATAGCCGAATGAAGCGGACAACACAGCGAAAACGTCAAACAATTTACATCCTCCAAACGCCGAGGAATTCGGCACGGCATGTAGCACGGCATGCGGCGGCAAGGACCACGGGTTGTTAGTAGGGTTAGAGTTACGATTACCGTGAAGCTTGTCGTGGACCTTGCCGTGGCGCTGTTCGGCAGTTCGCGACACTACACGATATTACCGCGGATTGTTGCGACACGTTGCGGGCATTGGCACGAAAAATTCTGAGTCCCGCAAATCCCCAGAGGGTACCTGGTGGTTCGAAGTGACTGAGTCCCGCCATTCGTCCGGGTATCTGGGGGCCTGAAAGGACTGACTCTCACATGACCTGGGGGGCAGACGGGACTGAGTCTCACAGTACCTGGGGCGGCAGACCGGACTGGGTTCTACTAATGCTTAAGGTTGATGGAGGGATGGACGGAATTTATCGTTCCCGTCTTAAGCTACCTGGGGGCCTGACAGGACTGAATCCCATCGGTCCTAAGCGTGCGAGAAGCAAAACAAACTGGTAGCCGGACGACTGGAACTCTGACGACCTTTCATACAGTCTTCTGTCGTTACAAGAAGCTCGTGGCAAATATGTTGGCCCCGGAGATAATGTCGAGACTTACTGTACTCGAACTTACGAAAACAATATAGTATAGGTAAGAGCTCGTACTCCAAGTATCCTCAGTGTTTAGTCTGCCAGTACTGTGCTGCCACAAGATATTACACTCTCAATACTTGGAGGACTATGGTGGTGTCTCCTCGTAAATTCTACCGGGAGTACTGGGAGTGAATATGATGAGCAGTATGCGGAACCCCGAGCACTTCCTCTTATTGCCGCGTACAATATTATTGCTTGTGTATATGCATGCATACATTATCACCGGCACCCCTTTTCCGGAAAACAACTATTACCAACAATATGACGGGGGACCATAGTGAATAGGACTTAAGTTACACACAAAAACCTCTATATGCAACTATTTTTCTTAACAATAATTGGTCCTATTTACTAATAACGTCCTTACATTTGAGTGAGACTGGAGACAAACAAAGCGAATAATGCTCATTCCATTGCCGCGTCAAGTAAGTCAGGTGGTGAGATGTCAAAGACGGGCATATGTTTGTCACGCTGTCGATGTTTGTTCGTGATTGTTGTAGGGGGGAACATAGGGCCGACATATACTGCATGTGTACCGGACGACAATCAAAACCGACAAACAAAGATTTTGACGGAGTTTTTCCCTGTTACTACTACTATTACGCGTAGTGTGACTTATATGCGGACGTGGGAACGAACACACTCCTTGTCGTACTTGATATTTTCGCAATTCACTGTTGCTGTAGGCTGTAGGTAAGCGTTCCGGTAACAAACAGTTTTCGGGGTAATACCCGCCTGCTCTGTCTTCAAAACAAGGAAGACGAAGAGAGCAAGTAAACGGTTTACGGATGATCCAAGTTAATCGCGTGAGCCAGGTATTTCATAATGATGAATGGTGTGGGTAAGATTGAAAACAGCGTAGGAAATCTGGGACTAATGGAGCGGTATTGCACCATATTGCAACATACGCGGAAGGAATGTTTCGCTATAGGGGATACACGATGTGCAATACACAGGAGAGGTTGAGGGGTTAACTCTCGTTCGGTTCAGGAGAGAGACGGGGACACCGCGGGTAGGAGGTTGGATGTTTAACTTTCATTCAGGACAGAGACGGGGATCCCGCGGTTAACAGAAACAAAAAGAAACAGAAACACGACAAAAGCGGCGACACAAAATATATATTGTGAGATCAAGGCACCATCATCTCGGCATCTCATTCTTTGTCTCGACGGAAAAAACATACCGGTAAACGCAAGGGCGTAAAAAAAAAAGAGAAACCGACACCACACTTGTAGGAAGGTCAGAATGAAAAACAAACCGGATCGCTGTGATCACAGGACGAAATGAGCGAAAACCATATTTTTTTTCGTTTTTTGTTCCCTTTTTTAACTTGGTTTTAGAGACCCCCCCTATTTTGTTTTCGCTGGTGGGGGGGGGTAGTTAAAAAAACGTTGACTCATTGTTTTCTGGGATCACAACGGCCCGGTTCTTCCCTCCAATATAGGGGGGGGGGTAGTGGGGTATCTGGGATTCAGATCCGCGCATACCCTTGCTATATGTGGTAAGATTTAGCAATGTTTATTTTCGCTGGTGACGCTACTTCCTTGCTACTGACTCCCCGCTGTTGTTGTATCCAACCGAAAATGTGCGACAGTTCACAAGAAGAAGCGCCCGAGTGAAACAAATCAAAACGAGATATATACGTGTGGTATATACTTTTCTCGCCGATAGTAACATCCTAGTTGTCGGGAAGGGGAAAAAAGTACAAAACGAATGAGGGAGAAAAAGAGGTATCTACCTACATTTTTGCAGTGGAGCTGTAAAGCAAACATACTTCGTAGGTGCCATCCAGCCACTCTGGCGTCCACGGCCGATGTGAGGATAAAAAGCGGTGCATCTTCCCCCCTCTAGTATGTGTACTCGGACGTACTTTACCGGCTCCATAACAGGAACCATGCCGTGCTTCCATGATTTTCACGTGCGAACAACGCGGTGATTTTGCGGCAAAACAAATGTTTTTTTTACGATTGTAAAAGCAAAAACCAGATCGATGAGATGAATCTGACAAGCAAAACAAATCGACGAAGAAAAGCAAAGTAGTGTAGCGAGCGCGCGATAGAGAAGCTGAAACAACTGCTGCCCCTCCCTTCCCTTTCGTATCGCTTGCTGGAGATCTCTACAGGTCACTTCCGCAAAGAGCGCCTATGGTACTACGGCTGTGCTGTGAAAACATATGCATTATTGACCGAAAAACAAGCACGCATCGGGTATAATCGAACTCCTTCTAACTCAACACAGGTGTTGGCAGAGGCAGGGGACAGGTTTAGCCGCATCCCGGGTGGGTGCCGCCTCCTGCAAACCTATATAGCGTGTCCCCGTGCACACACGAGCGCCTGTCGCTGATAAAATAGACAGTTGTTATACCTTTTGCTTGACGAGAAGCGTCGAAAGGGGTTTTCCACTAAAAGAGGCCTAACAAAAAAAGGAGATATACTCCGACTGACCGATAACCCTCTAGTCTTCTCACCCTCCTTTACGCATCCCTCGTCTTCCTCCACCCGAAACGAACAAAACAAGAAAAACATAATTATTCCTTGCACGAACAAAGAGCGCTTGCCACGATTTGAACGCAATCGGAAACTCGGGCCCAAAAACGCAAGATAAGTAATGCTTCGAACACGATCCCGAAAACGAGGGACCGAGCAAAAGAGAAACCACGACACTCTCTCCAAATGTGGGGTCTTGTGTTCGTTCTTCGTTCTGCACCACCCCCTTTCTGCTAGCGCTTGTATCTCTCTCTCTCGAGCAGGGAACGCCTTCGCCCCGCTCCCACCACTTCAACACCACGGACCCCTCCCCACCACCACCTTTCCCCTTCCCGGCCATACCAACCGATCGTCTAGAGACGGAAACACGCTTAAGACGTACGATTTCGCTCTGTGAACGACAAAACTCCCTGAATTTTCCGACGGACGTTTCGGGGGGGGGGGGGTGGCTATCGGAAGTTTTCGCTGGAACGCAAGACATACTCTGGGCTTTAGAATATTCACGCTGGTGCTGGCCTGATCGCAGCCACCACTACCATCACGACCACCCCTGCCAATATCCCAGCAATAGCCCTGGCTTTCTTGTCTCCTGTTGGGTAAAATAAAAGTGCGCGGTCGTTTGATTGGGTTTCTTGTCACTCGCGAGTTCATCGAACCTCAGCCAGGCGATCTGATGGGATGCTTGTCGCCTCCGGCTATGATGGATAATTGATTTGTTGATTTATTTGGACGTCAGCCTCGAGTCGATTGGGCCTCGGCCCCGTGCGCGGCAGGGAAGAGGAGAGCTTGTGCCGGGTTTCCAGGGGGAACATTTCTACTTGTTGCCGTTGTACGTGCCGTGGCCGGAGCATTTACCCTTGTCCCTGTGGGCGCGGGAGCGGAACGGAGAAGGAGAAAAAAAGGTGGCAGGAGGTTAGCGCCCACAATACGTGCTGTACGCTCTTGGATGTATGTACGCGTATGCAGCTGCACTGTTTAGCTGACGTATTCGCCTCGAGTATATGTGGTGTGGCGGTTGAAAATTTACGTGGAAGTAGCACCACGCGGATTTCGAGAACATTTTTTTTTAATATACATTTTCGATAAAAGTTATTCCACACCTCATCATGCAGATTTTTTATTTGCTATATGTCATGGTAAAGCTATATTTCGAGGCAGATCTGTTCCCTAGCTTGTATATACTAAGCACATTCCAGCTCGTCGTCTTGTTGGGTGGGACCCCGTATGATCGGCATGACGTAAAACATCCAAGGTTGGGATCTGTTCTGTGCAGGTCCTGTACAACTTATCACAAAGACAAACGAGGAAATACACCATCTAAGTCATAATATCTCTCAAGATTATCTACCGGAGTTGTTAAAGGTTGGATGGCGTTTGTAGCCTAATCACGCATCAGGGGCCGGTCAAAAGGGACTCACGAAGTTTACACTCGTACATTTAAAGCCCCAGGGCTGCCATGTGGGAAGGCATGGATCTTGCAGCCGGTATACAACATACAGCCACTTGGTGCTGGGAGCTCGACCATTCCTGACAGCAGACAATCGCTCTCGGCACCTAACCTATATATATATTATTCGTGTATTAGGCACCTAAGAGCGCAAAACGCACACTTTCCGGGCAGAAACGACACCACTTACTTCCTAACATATAATACGCGACAGATATTAATAATCTCCTATGTTTGGCATAATAACTGGAATTATTATGTAAGACTAGGTGAGATACACACTATTTTCAGTGCACATTGGCCGCATTCTGATCTCGATCCCAAACTCTCAATCTCAAATTATTTACTTTTAGAGTATTAACATCTGTCGGGCACTGTCTCGAAGGCAAGAGATATACCTGGTATATAAAGATGA
Source organism: Saccharina japonica (assembly GCA_008828725.1). NCBI lineage: Eukaryota > Phaeophyceae > Laminariales > Laminariaceae > Saccharina > Saccharina japonica. The sequence continues at coordinate 56,016 of MEHQ01002821.1, forward strand.
AGAGGAACATACATGAGACTCAGAGAATGCCCCTTTAACAACAAACTATAATAAGAACTAAGGACAAGACTTGACATGTTGACATGACGTGTGGCATGACATGCGACAGGACTGACAAGATATGTGACAGCGTTGACATGATTTTTGACTAATAGGAACTAAGGACAAGACTTGACATGTTGACATGACGTGTGGCATGACATGCGACAGGACTGACAAGATATGTGACAGCGTTGACATGATTTTTGACATGTGTCATGACGACTGACTTACATGTTGTCTGGTGACATACACGTGCTGTGTCTGGTATAGTCATTGCAATCCTACGGGGCACCACAGTACATAGTGAGCTGAACCTACGGTAGACACGAAGACCTACAGAAATCCCTAAAAAATGTACTACTGCTGTACTTAAAAAAATGTAACAATATCGAGTCCCCAATTTATCATGGTCCTCCGTTATATTTACTACTAAGCGTTGGTAATCTACTGAATGAATCATTTTCGAACGGTGATTGTTTTATTCAAAATCATGATAATTATTCCGTGATTATTTCATTACCTAAAAAATAATCATGATTAATCAATCAACTTAATTTTGGTGATTATTGGTGATTATTTGTGTTATAGCGCAAGGACACTGCACCATGCTGTAAGCCTCCGTCCGCATGGCAAAAACAATAGAGGCCACCCTCTCGTTGTCGTGGATAGGCGGATGGTGTATGTATGCGCAGAAACACTGCGTAACGTTTTTTTCTCGCATGCGAAAAAAACAACAGGGAGGAATATAGCCACTACAACTAGTACGATGTAGAAGAACACAAAACAAAGCGTTTGCATACATACGAGCTGGTTCCAGCGAAAGCAGAAACTTTGCCGCTTCAAAGTTTTGCGCCGTAATCGAGAAAGAGATGGAAACGCAATTTGTCAGATTTGTTCTTCGCGACGACCATACCAAAAAAACGACATTTTGTCCTTTTACCCCATTTTTGTTTTGTTAAGGAGGTGCATTTTAACGTTTTTTATCTTTTATTTTTCGGAAACTTCGACCCAAAATGACGGAAGAAAATGAAAAAGTAAAACAAAACTTTATTTTAACCATTTTTCGTACGCTGATGAAGAACACATCCCTGCCAAATTTTGGTTTCTAACTCTTCTTGGAGAAGGGCGTAAAAATGATTTCCGTGAAAGTAAATAATTCCCCTAGGGTTTCGAAAGAGTGCGATACATGGTTCCAGTACTTTAGCAGGCGTTTCTTAAAACAGCGTCGTCCAGCTCGCAGAAAAACAAAGTGTCACGCACCGCGTCCCCTTGTTGTGTTTTGCGATGAAAGCAACTCGTTTAGCATCGAATTATTCGATGTATTCATCAATAATTCATGGCCAAAGGAAGAATCGTATGGGCTTTATTGTTCAAGGCTTAAATCCCTATGCAACAACGCCTCCGCAAGTAATCCGAATGGTTCCCATATATCACGAACTATGATACAGCTTGCACGCTAAAATCTGTTTCACCAATGTGTTCCCTTTGTTGATACGACCACGTAGATATGCCCAATTGCAGACGTCACGACTGCCGCCGTGGATATGGCTGCTCCAGTAGCTGGGTGCTGCGTGTGCTCTGTGCTGTTTATTCGTGGCGTGGTGGCCGTCAAAACTATTATCTCGGCAAGATAACGCCTTCCATTTCTTTATAAATAATCAAATAATCATGATTAATCAATAAACTTTGATTTTCCTGATTTAATCACGACCAGTTGATTATAATCAAATAATCATGATTAATCAAACCAAAAACACCCGAAATAATCAATAATAAAATCAAGGGCTTTTTTCAGTTGATTACCAACGCTATTTACTACGGTCTTTCGTAGTATCTGTTGTGGTCTTCCGTAATATCTACTATGGTCCTCCTTTAATTTCCTATCGTCCTCCATAATATCTACAATGCAATTTTTTTATATCTCGATGCCCAAATCGCCACCCATCAAGAGATTTCCCCAAAACTTGATTATATACATAAATGGCGTTACTACGAAAATAAATGGCATGTATATACACTACTATTAATATTTATACCTGGTATGTATCATACCTGGTATGTACGAGTATTTCGAACGGGTATACGCAGTCTGCCATTTTGTATTTTATTTTATTTTTTCCATCCCATTTATTATATTCCCCTTTTGCCTTTCTCCCTCCCTACGTAGTCGAAACTTAGATCCGCCAAAGTAGGCACCTCTCCCTCCTCCCCCAGTACGCTTTTGCTTTGATTTATATCGCGCAGAGGGTTCAGCCTCCCCAACGCTCGTCGATCTCCATCCAATTTTGCTAACATATGTCGCGGACGCCTCTGAGGCGAAAACATAGATCTCAAACGCAACTGCTCGAATTCGCGAGCACCAGTCCAGCATAAATCTGCAACTAGACCTCCGTCGCCAGTCAGATGCGGTGCTGGCCAGGACTCGGGCTGAGCGATGCGACCAGCAAGAGGCCGCGCACAAGTAGGAGGCGATGCTAGTTGCATCGGACGCGCGTGCACGCAGTCACGGCGAGGTGCAGGACGCGCAATGCGGAACCGATGCGATGACCGAAGATGGGTGCAGCTGCAGCAGAGCAGGGTCACCGGCTGGCTTTTCAGAAGCCGCGGCTTGGTGCATGCTCGAGCCCAGGGGATGCACTGGCCTGCTCTCGGCCATCGAGCTCAATGTTCCTACAGTAATGTGCGGCCAGCTCACGCTCAAACGCCCGTGTGTTGCAGCTCTGCGCTCTGCCCCCGGTGACGTGTAGCAACCCCATTCGTGTACGATATAATGTAACGCAGCAGCTTAAAACATGTTATGCTCGTACGAGTAAACGAGGAAGGTCGAGCTCTTTCGCCGTCGGAAAAAAGGAAGGTGCATCCACGAAATTTGTTTATTTCCCCCATCGCTGATTGGCTGATCGTGAAAGTTTCGTTTTTCCAGTTGAAAGATCCCCGGACAAAACAATGGCGAATTTTATGTTTAAAAAATGTCATTCCTACCTGTTCCTACCGCTAACTGTAGTTTTTCAGCAACGACGACAACGCACGGCAGAGCATGGTCGACCTTTGAACAGCAGCAGCGCTTCGCCACAACTAACGGCCTTACCGGAGACACATCGTCATACAGATCATCAGACAGAGATGATGATGTGCATCAGCAGCACACGATCAATTTCTGCGATAGCGCATGCCAAAGTATGGTGGCTGCGGGCGCTGGAGCTACGTGCAGAGCAGCAGCAACAGCAACGGGCGGAAGCAGCGGGCGCTTTGGTGCGCAACCACCATGACGTAGTTGCTCGATGGCCGGCATTTGCACAGCACCACGCCAGGGAGAGACACCAGCATACAGACTATCAAGATGCAAGAGCTCACGATATATAGCTGGACAACCGGCATTGTGTTGGCGTTGAGAGAGACACCATATCATACAGACTGTCAAGCAGAGCTCGCGGCGTACTGCTGCTGCTGCTGCTGTACAGCAAGCAGCAGCAGTACTCAATCAACTTCTGCGATGGTAGCTCATGCGGCAGGAGTGTGGCTACATACGGTGATGGAACTGCCGTATTCCGTGACCATACGAGTATGCGCTTATTGCTCCGCTATTGCTGTACAAAAATCACAGACCATCAGGTAGTGCTGTAGCATGTTTACTTGCCGGATGAATAGCTTGCTCGTTAAAGCACTTTCCATCTGCGCAAGAGGTACGCTTTTTTTCAGTATTATTTGACAGGAAACTCACGGGAAAACTTCTCTAAAATAATTGTTAAAATTACTTCAGATTACTTTAAGAAAGTAAACAAGTCGTACCCTTTTTATACGAGGTACGCGTTGCAGGGTACATACAAGTAGCATACCATATATATATACGTACGTCGCCCCTATGTACGAGGGCAGAGGGCCTTCGTTGTCTCTTCGGGTCTGATGAAAAAAACAGGTAAACATTGTCGACTCGTCCATGGACGAGCATGCCCTGGACCACAGTATAGGCTGCCGCTCGCTATTGGTTGTTGCTGCTTTGCACTGCTGAGTTACTTCGTACGGGGGGGGCACAACCTCATTTCTGCTGTAGTTTCTTGCGTCGCCCGCATTTGGACGGTTTTCTGTAGGCTAGCGTTTAATATACTGTAAAACTGCAGCTCATTGTGGCGACACTAATCCCCCCATACAACTGCAAGTTTTGGTGGACTGGCTCAAATCCAACTACAAGCAAGGTTATTTATACTCGTATGTTTCATGCCTAGTATCATGTAGGAGACTCGCTTCATAACACAAACGACCTACTCGTACGTAGCAGTTTAAATGTGTTAACCAAATTCACGAAACGAAAACTCGACCAGATCAGAGTTGAAAAAAATATATATCACCATTTTTGATGACGCCCTGACCAAAACAAATTCTCAACCGAAAACCATTTTCTCAACTTACAAAATCCACCTCTGATTTCGATATATATCTATGCTGTATACTATAATCAAGACAAAACACCCCGCGAGAAGGTATACGGAGGTATGTATCTGCAAACTATGGTGCGCATACAATTACACAACGAAAGCGGTTGCTTTGGAAATTGACCACGCTTTCCTCTTTGACACGAATCGTGAACGGAAATTTACTGGAAGTTTCCCTCCGTTCAGTCCGTCACTGCTATGTATCACCGACGCCAAGAATATCCTTACGTCACATTGACGGCCAATAGAAATTTGAATATTCAGATTAGGGTATACGAGTACTGCTTTATGATGTTTCTGATGCTGTGTATTTTTTGTACTACTAGTGGTATATACGAAGCACTATCATCGCGAAACAAAACAAAACGCTATGGGCAGCTGGCGGCGGTACGGCAAAAACGAACTCGTCTTCACGGTGCCGGCGAAAAACGTGTTCCAACTGAGACGGAAGAAGGTTTTTCATCGTAAAAGAGCGTGCATATATAGGGAATGGGAGGGGAGAGGGGGGGCATTTCTCACCCGCATGGGCAGTTGGCGGTGGAGTGAAAAGTCGAGCCCGGCTTCACGATGTCGGAAGAGCGCGAGTTTCCGCAGGTGCAGACTGAGCCTTGATACGAAGAGCCTTGATACGCAGTTCCACCATTAAGATTATAATCGCCCACGATATAATACAGTTTCCAAGGTGAGATTATACGACGCGGAGGCAGACACGCCATTGATCGATTGATCGAGGGAGAAGAAGGAACGTTGGAACACCGAGAGCGTGCAGAACGAGACGACCCACAAGACGCGGAAACAAGGTGGGGAGGGGGGGAGGGCGGAAGGAGGGGAGGGAGGGAGGGGGTGAGAGTGATGCTTATTCGTCGGGAGGTGCACGCGAGCAAATAACGCACGCAGGGCGCTGCCGAGAGAGGCAATAGCAGTAGAAGCGAGCGAGCATCTTGCTGGTACCCTCTCGATGGATACTATTGTTTCACGTTGAAACTTAAATACACAAGAGACGTCTACAAAAAAGACGTCTACAAAAGAGACGTCTGCAGGAACGAGGCCGGTTTAGGGGCAAATGCGTGTCTTGTTGGGTGCGTTAAAACCCCTCATAGACTATAGACACATGCACCTGGTACGGTAGTATTATAGGTTGTATGTAGCGTAGTGTGGGCCTTTTATTTGAAATTTGTGTTTTAAAAGTTTACTACTACTGTATAGTGTGCGGAAAGTGCAGCAGAATGGATAGCGCAGTGTACCTGGTAGTTGATGTCCGTCGTGTTAACCTCTTAGTCCGGACATCCCTTACCTGTTTTTCATTTTTCAGTTTGTTTGATTTTTGTTTTGCGGAGCCTTTATCTTTACTTTGGTGTAAAAGCACCTATCTCGCTCAGGTTTGACTCGTTTTCAATTCTGACCGCAGTTTTACAAATCATTTTTTCTATTTTGTTTGGACTCTCTGAACAAAAGGACATGATTTTGGTGTGGAAAAAGTGATCTTGAATTTAGTGTGAGTATTTTATTTCGGGAAATAAGTGTGGATGTTTGTATCTTGAATTCAGTGGGAAATGTTGCCTTGGAGTGTTTTCTTGAAGTTAGTCTAGGGGCGACCCCGGGTGGGAAAGGCCTCCGAAGATGCTTTCAACCCCTCCCTTCCTGCATCGGCCCCATTCTCGACGACAGAGTGAGCCGTCCCAGCAAGGGCGCCTTCGCCCGCCCCCCCGGCAGCCGAGGTCGGCGTTGGCGACCATTCCTTCGGCGGGGTATCAGAGGGCTGACGTGTTGGGCGGGTGTGGCGCGGGTGCGCTGCCGAGGGGGGGCGGGTGGCGCACAATAGACCCGACGCCGTGCGGGTCGTACCGAAACCGACATAGCCGCGGAGTGTCATATGGATATCACCCTCGTCACTAGGGAACAGCATTACATAATGTGTATGAATAGGGGAGATAAACCAAAAGAGCCTTTCGTGCACTTCCGTTTATTGATACAGTGGAATGCATCGTATACCTATCATCTGCGTGTTGTATAAGCGCGCCTATTCCATCCATATATTTTACCTGATACGTTACGTACTGACCAACACTGAACCGAAGTGAACCATGTGCACTAACCTTACGTATGTATACAGAACACGCAGTCCCCACACAGCAACATGAACCAGATCATACAGATCAGGAATCAATGTGGAACATTGAACGAAGGGAACCTGGAGTTTGTGGAGATGTACTGAATTGTTCGCTTTGCTTGAGCGGGGATAGGGAAGAGGGTCATCATTTTGGCAGGTTGCAGTGAGTGCTTGCACTTGAAGTGTAGAGAAAGCTGTGGAGGGTTGAGAGTACCAACTATTAATAGTACGCGGTTCTACTCGTGGGTGTGGGCAAGCAGGCGCCTTGCACTCATGAACAAAGCAAAAGCCGCCCTGCAAGGTCGTCATCAACTACAGATCGGTAAATGGAGTTCCAAGTTCTGACAAGGTTGATATTACAAGCAGTATTTTCAGGATGCATGATGTCACAAGAACGAACTGGGGTTCGGTTGCTGACAAAAAGAGTTTGCGACAAATACGAAAATACATCACGAATTGATAACAGGTTTTAGACATAGTTTCTGCATGTATGTATGATATCACATGATCGAGCATCACGAATCTCTGACAAGTTTTAGCAACAATAGGTTTTACGTGTATGTATGATATAACAAGAACAAACTTGGGAGTTTCTGCAAACTAGAGATTGGTACGTACAAAAAATGCTTGTATCACCTTCCACCGATGGAGTGGTTAATATGATACTTTAGTTCAAACCTCTTTGCAAGCTGCGTGTATTTAAACAAAAAAATGATTTTGATTTGCATCAAAACGTTTTGCAAGCTGCCCGTATGTATTACTAACAATCGTTTTATTCATCAATCAAAACGTTTTGCAAGCTGCGCGTATTTATTTGCAAACATATCTGTTTCCATCAAACGTTCTGTAAATAAAATCTGTGAGTATAACAACACAACAAAACGTTTCGAGTCCGATTTCGCATTTGCTATACAGCAGTGTATGTAGATGTGTGTGGGCTTCGCATTACACACTTCTTTCTACGAGTACATAAACCTAATTCTGACTCAAATTCGCAAGAGTTTCGTCCGGCCAACAGAAATTCCCCATCATTCCCCGGATCACTAACTATATGTGCAAGCTTCCCCTTCGGTATTCTATAGTGGTAGTGACTTCAAATTCCGAGGGTGACACAAGTCGAACAAAGAGAACACATCAGACTTCAGCAGACGTTTGTGCTCGTACGTGGCGAGCTATATACATGCGTACACATACGTGGCGAGCGTGCACGAACGAACATATACATCAACAAACAGCTCTTGACTGCCAAACAAAGTTAAAAAAAAGGCAGGTAGGCACCGCCGTACAAGTAACCGGGCAAATTACACCGACCACCTCAAACGAGTATATAGGGTACCTATGACGAATATGTGCCGGAATATAAGCACCATATAACAGCCGATTTTCCTTCTCGAAAATTGCCTTTCCGATGAGAACGGTATTCAATTTTAGTTGTTTGTGGTCTTTTATGAGTTGTATCTCGCTCACAATCGTATTTTTATCTGGAACATTTATGGTTATCAATGGTAGGTATCGATCCACAAAAAAAAAAACACAGCCTTGACAGGCTCGTGAAATGGGGCATCTAAGCGCATCGATATATACATACCTGATAGGGGCCAGGCACCTCGCCTAATTCACGATTTACTTGGATCTTCGATATGTTGAGACTGCCGATGCCGATTATATTTTTTTGTCATCGACGGCTGTCACAATACAATACAGGACACCTAATAAGAAACAGGCTTAGCCTAGTAAGAAAGCCAGGCCGAGATTTAGAGTAAAATATGAATTCCGAGAGTCGTTATCTTGAAGTTAGGGCCCATTAATTCAATAAAGAAAAATAAAATTGAAATCCGCTTTTCATTGGTCAACACACGCACCAGCACCAATTATTATGCCCCAATATCCTAATCTTTGGTGCTGGTGCGTGTGTTGACCAATGAAACGCGGGTTTGAATATATATTTTTTCCAAATTGAATTGTTTTCTTCTTTGTTAAAACGGGCCCTTAGTGTAGAAAGCACACTCTTTTAAATAAGAAATCCAGCCTGGACCATATTTCCTGTTTCTTATTAGGTGTCCTGTACTGGCTGTAGTGCACACAGCAGTGTAAAGTTTGACTGTGAGGGAAGTACATCTCGTACAATACAAAGCCAATTTTTTCCGATTGCCATTGTCATCGGAAAGGCAATTAATTCTCGTCGGAAGGGCAATTAATTCTCAACTAGGAAAACCTGCTGCTCTTTCCATCATTATCCAACCCAAACTATTCCAATATCGGGGAACAACGTGGTACTATTTCGATAAAAAACTAGAGTACACTCTACTTCTGCGCTACTCTGTTGTAGTGGTGATTCGTGTTTGTAATACTTCGTATACAAACATGCATCCTCATCTGCTGCTGCTGCTGCTGCTGCTGCTGCTGCCGTTCCGTGACGGTGGTGTGATTCGTTTTTCGTTCGACCCCTCCCCCTGTCCAAAACCCAACTACGAACTGTAACTGCAGCTGCTGCTATGATTCACACGAGTTCTTGTTGTACATGTCACCGCAGTCTCTGAGAAAAGAAACTTCAGAAGTAACGAGGAGGGTGGTCGAAGTTTGTTTTTTCGACATATCACATAATTTTTTGTTCGTTAGGAGGGGGGGGGGGTTACTAAAACCAAGTGAAAAAAAATGAAAACAAGGATTTTTGTTTTTCCATTTTCTTATTTCATCATGTGATCACAACGGTTGCAACGGTTTTCTATTCCGACCTCTGGGGGTGTGGTGTGTCGTTTTCTCTTTTTTCTGGACGCCCCTGGAAGTAAAGAGAAGTCGGAGACGACGATAGCTACTGTAGACCGGCACGAGGCAATGACTGCTCCTATACTACGAGCGTGCCAGGGCGTGCCGCTATTTTCCTGCGATAATAGAATGTATCGCACCAAAAATTTGCAACAACCTGACTGAGAAGAAAAGCATCCGAACACGCCATGCCGAGAACCGTGAATTCTTTGACCTTCGTACGTAGGGACTGCTATACGAGTCTCTTCTTGATGTTGCTTGAGGTTCGGCGACTCTTCTGCTATTAATAGTATGATATTCACCATAGATTATGCAGCACACGACACAGACAATGCCAGGCTGAAACAACAGCCCGCCGGTAGAATATCGGCTTCAGAACCTCTAAGGGTCCACACAGGAGCGCCAGTTAGGGGTGGCCGGGGGGGGTTGTGTCGTAGACAAGGCACGCATGTAGCAGCTAGAACTGCTGCAGTAGCAGCTCCCTACTCACCCATTCTAACCATGAAATCTGCTATTCTTGGGAGATGAGCACACACGCCAAAGCTCGATTTTACCGATTCCACTCAGAAGCTCCATACTACTCGTATCCGTCCGAACATTTAAATACCGTTTTCGTATGAAAATACGTACGATAATACAGATCCCTATATTCACCGGACATTGGCAGTTGTACGGCTAAACGAACAACAAATAACTAGATGCACGTTTTTACCGGTATGTACGAGAAAATCCCGATGATATTAAACATTCGGTACGGAAAAATAAGGATAGTTCGGATATTTTATGTAAACGTAAACGGGCCTTATTTTTACGGACACAATTAGCAAAAGACCAGAGCCAGATCCTGGGCTGGGGCGTCATACAAAATATTAATCGTCGAAGCGTTTAGCGAAACTTCCACAACGGCATATCGGGGGACATTAATCCCCCACACCCTGCGTCATGAGCAGGATCTTGCCTGCGTCATGAGCAGCATCGCCACGCATCAAAGAAAAGTATGGCGTGTTTGCCGTCGACCCCATAGGCATCCTCGGGGTTGGGAAGGGGAGAGCACGAGAGCGCTCGCAGCCTGGTCGGACAAGGGCGGCGGGACCGCAGCCGGATGAACCATCAACAAAGCGGTTGTATCTGCTCTATAATATATACACTAGAGTCAGGGCTTACTGTCGATCCTGGACTAAACGATTTACCGACTCGTGCGGCCGCTTGCAGCAGCGGCCGCCCCCGCTCGCTGCCAAGACTCACCGCAGTTGCTGCAGGTGTTGCCTCCTCCATTTCCGGGCATAGTAGTAGTAGGTGGTGGAGTTGGGATTGCTTGCACAGGTGAAGATGTATCAGGCTGCTTTGTTTGCTTGGTGATGGCTTGAAACGTTGTGGGAAGAAGTGGGGGCGACCACGTGAAGAAATATAACAACAAACAAAAATATTCGGGGGGGGGGGGGGGGAAACTCGGTCCCATGGTACGTCCCTCCCGTCCTGTCATGAAAAATTATTTTTACCGTCCCTTCCCGTTGTGAAAAATATTTACCGTTCCGTCCCGTCGTGAAAAATTATATTTACCGTCCCGTCCCGCCGTGAAAAATTTTCTNACGAACTGGGGTTCGGTTGCTGACAAAAAGAGTTTGCGACAAATACGAAAATACATCACGAATTGATAACAGGTTTTAGACATAGTTTCTGCATGTATGTATGATATCACATGATCGAGCATCACGAATCTCTGACAAGTTTTAGCAACAATAGGTTTTACGTGTATGTATGATATTACAAGAACAAACTTGGGAGTTTCTGCAAACTAGAGTTTGGTACGTACAAAAAATGCTTGTATCACCTTCCACCGATGGAGTGGTTAATAATATGATACTTTAGTTCAAACCTCTTCGCAAGCTGCGTGTATTTAAACAAAAAAATGATTTTGATTTGCATCAAAACGTTTTGCAAGCTGCCCGTATGTATTACTAACAATCGTTTTATTCATCAATCAAAACGTTTTGCAAGCTGCGCGTATTTATTTGCAAACATATCTGTTTCCATCAAACGTTCTGTAAATAAAATCTGTGAGTATAACAACACAACAAAACGTTTCGAGTCCGATTTCGCATTTGCTATACAGCAGTGTATGTAGATGTGTGTGGGCTTCGCATTACACACTTCTTTCTACGAGTACATAAACCTAATTCTGACTCAAATTCGCAAGAGTTTCGTCCGGCCAACAGAAATTCCCCATCATTCCCCGGATCACTAACTATATGTGCAAGCTTCCCCTTCGGGATTCTATAGTGGTAGTGACTTCAAATTCCGAGGGTGACACAACAAGTCGAACAAAGAGAACACATCAGACGTCAGCAGACGTTTGTTCTCGTACGTGGCGAGCTATATACATGCGTACACATACGTGGCGAGCGTGCACGAACGAACATATACATCAACAAACAGCTCTTGACTGCCAAACAAAGTTAAAAAAAAGGCAGGTAGGCACCGCCGTACAAGTAACCGGGCAAATTACACCGACCACCTCAAACGAGTATATAGGGTACCTATGACGAATATGTGCCGGAATATAAGCACCATATAACAGCCGATTTTCCTTCTCGAAAATTGCCTTTCCGATGAGAACGGTATTCAATTTTAGTTGTTTGTGGTCTTTTATGAGTTGTATCTCGCTCACAATCGTATTTTTATCTGGAACATTTATGGTTATCAATGGTAGGTATCGATCCACAAAAAAAAAAACACAGCCTTGACAGGCTCGTGAAATGGGGCATCTAAGCGCATCGATATATACATACCTGATAGGGGCCAGGCACCTCGCCTAATTCACGACTTACTTGGATCTGCGATATGTTGAGACTGCCGATGCCGATTATATGTTTTTGTCATCGACGGCTGTCACAATACAATACAGGACACCTAATAAGAAACAGGCTTAGCCTAGTAAGAAAGCCAGGCCGAGATTTAGAGTAAAATATGAATTTCGAGAGTCGTTATCTTGAAGTTAGGGCCCGAATTAACGAGTATAAAATAAATTCAATAAAGAAAAATAAAATTGAAATCCGCTTTTCATTGGTCAACACACGCACCAGCACCAATTATTATGCCCCAATATCCTAATCTTTGGTGCTGGTGCGTGTGTTGACCAATGAAACGCGGGTTTGAATATATATTTTTCCAAATTGAATTGTTTTCTTCTTTGTTAAAACGGGCCCTTAGTGTAGAAAGCACACTCTTTTAAATAAGAAATCCAGCCTGGACCATATTTCCTGTTTCTTATTAGGTGTCCTGTACTGGCTGTAGTGCACACAGCAGTGTAAAGTTTGACTGTGAGGGAAGTACATCTCGTACAATACAAAGCCAATTTTTTCCGATTGCCATTGTCATCGGAAAGGCAATTAATTCTCGTCGGAAGGGCAATTAATTCTCAACTAGGAAAACCTGCTGCTCTTTCCATCATTATCCAACCCAAACTATTCCAATATCGGGGAACAACGTGGTACTATTTCGATAAAAAACTAGAGTACACTCTACTTCTGCGCTACTCTGTTGTAGTGGTGATTCGTGTTTCTAATACTTCGTATACAAACATGCATCCTCATCTGCTGCTGCTGCTGCTGCTGCTGCTGCTGCCGTTCCGTGACGGTGGTGTGATTCGTTTTTCGTTCGACCCCTCCCCCTGTCCAAAACCCAACTACGAACTGTAACTGCAGCTGCTGCTATGATTCACACGAGTTCTTGTTGTACATGTCACCGCAGTCTCTGAGAAAAGAAACTTCAGAAGTAACGAGGAGGGTGGTCGAAGTTTGTTTTTTCGACATCTCACAAATTTTTTGTTCGTTAGGGGGGGGGGTTACTAAAACCAAGTGAAAAAAAATGAAAACAAGGATTTTTGTTTTTCCATTTTCTTATTTCATCATGTGATCACAACGGTTGCAACGGTTTTCTATTCCGACCTCTGGGGGTGTGGTGTGTCGTTCTCTCTTTTTTCTGGACGCCCCTGGAAGTAAAGAGAAGTCGGAGACGAAGATAGCTACTGTAGACCGGCACGAGGCAATGACTGCTCCTATACTACGAGCGTGCCAGGGCGTGCCGCTATTTTCCTGCGATAATAGAATGTATCGCACCAAAAATTTGCAACAACCTGACTGAGAAGAAAAGCATCCGAACACGCCATGCCGAGAACCGTGACTTCTTTGACCTTCGTACGTAGGGACTGCTATACGAGTCTCTTCTTGATGTTGCTTGAGGTTCGGCGACTCTTCTGCTATTAATAGTATGATATTCACCATAGATTATGCAGCACACGACACAGACAATGCCAGGCTGAAACAACAGCCCGCCGGTAGAATATCGGCTTCAGAACCTCTAAGGGTCCACACAGGAGCGCCAGTTAGGGGTGGCCGGGGGGGGTTGTGTCGTAGACAAGGCACGCATGTAGCAGCTAGAACTGCTGCAGTAGCAGCTCCCTACTCACCCATTCTAACCATGAAATCTGCTATTCTTGGGAGATGAGCACACACGCCAAAGCTCGATTTTACCGATTCCACTCAGAAGCTCCATACTACTCGTATCCGTCCGAACATTTAAATACCGTTTTCGTATGAAAATACGTACGATAATACAGATCCCTATATTCACCGGACATTGGCAGTTGTACGGCTAAACGAACAACAAATAACTAGATGCACGTTTTTACCGGTATGTACGAGAAAATCCAGATGATATTAAACATTCGGTACGGAAAAATAAGGATAGTTCGGATATTTTATGTAAACGTAAACGGGCCTTATTTTTACGGACATAATGAGCAAAAGACCAGAGCCAGATCCTGGGCTGGGGCGTCATACAAAATATTAATCGTCGAAGCGTTTAGCGAAACTTCCACAACGGCATATCGGGGGACATTAATCCCCCACACCCTGCGTCATGAGCAGGATCTTCCCTGCGTCATGAGCAGCATCGCCACGCATCAAAGAAAAGTATGGCGTGTTTGCCGTCGACCCCATAGGCATCCTCGGGGTTGGGAAGGGGAGAGCACGAGAGCGCTCGCAGCCTGGTCGGACAAGGGCGGCGGGACCGCAGCCGGATGAACCATCAACAAAGCGGTTGTATCTGCTCTATAATATATACACTAGAGTCAGGGCTTACTGTCGATCCTGGGCTAAACGATTTACCGACTCGTGCGGCCGCTTGCAGCAGCGGCCGCCCCCTCTCGCTGCCAAGACTCACCGCAGTTGCTGCAGGTGTTGCCTCCTCCATTTCCGGGCATAGTAGTAGTAGGTGGTGGAGTTGGGATTGCTTGCACAGGTGAAGATGTATCAGGCTGCTTTGTTTGCTTGGTGATGGCTTGAAACGTTGTGGGAAGAAGTGGGGACGACCACGTGAAGAAATATAACAACAAACAAAAATATTCGGGGGGGGGGGGGGGTGAAACCATATTCCCCGAACTCATATTTTGTGTGGGTGGGGGGGGGGGGGGGGAAACCATATTCCCCGAACTCATATTTTGTGTGGGTGGTGTGGAACTCCGTCTAACTTGAAGTTAGTGTGGTTGGTATAGTTTAGAATGTGTTTGTTTTGCGGCGCAAAGAAACCCTCGATATGTCGAGGGGGTTATTAGCATGTTTCATGGCGAAGAACACAATACGAAGACGTTTAATTGTTTATATTATACAGTATGTATGAAACAGTAATAATACCAGGTATAGGTACGATTAATTCTCATCAACAACACAGTAGTTTGTGGCAAAGTTACGTGCAAACCCACAGCTTGTTTTTCACAGATAGACACACGCTCCCTGGATATTTCAGCCAGCTTCGGATTGTGTTCTTCATATATATATACAAAATATATATCCTGCATGAGGACAACTAGAACCCGTCAGTATGCGCGATAAAAAATCTACACCCAGCTTGCAAGGATGAGCTTCGACGAAATCTTCGATCTCACGACTGCTTGAGTATTATCTTCATGCTACAGTTCGGTTTTTTGCAAGCCTTGCTTTTTCCGAGTCAATCCTCTATGGAACGACATCTGCTACATGCCCCCCCCCCCTTCAGTGGTCCGACCCGGTCGCGCTGCAAAGACAATCAGGAGCTACTGTAGCCGCGGCTGAGGGAAGGAACGGGGGGCACGGTGGGGGTTTGATAATGCATATTACCCGGTATATTGTTTTTATTATTGCATGACTTTGGCGACGTTCGATGCATTACCGGTGGCATTATATCCGGTATTGGATTTTCTTTGATTATGGATTGAATGGGTGCATTGTTCAGTTGAATGGCAAACTGAAGGATACTCGGGGAGCTCTGATAACTTGTAATCAACCAGGTCGTATAGTTTATTTGTATTTATGACCATCAATGAGTGTGAATATCGGTTTCAGTATATAGCGGTATGACGGCGGGATAATGGTTTGTTTTTCCTCATGCTATACTTACTTGCAGTCAATACCCTTGTACCAATACTCCTACAATCTTCTCAGAAAACCGTCCCCCTGCCTTCTTACCTCAAAATAAAGCCATTAATTGTCGACCTGAAGTCGACGACAACTGAAAATATATGAAATAATTACCCCCTGCTGTATGTACGTAGGACTAACCATGAGCGTTCCTAGTTTAGCCTTCTTATGGTTAATCCGTGGTCTACAGGAACACATAGAAACACTATAGTACCTGCAACGTAGACAAGAAGAGATGTTATCCTCAATGTATCAATCATATTCTCGGATATTGCATCGTAGTCACCTCATCATACATAAAATATCGTAATCCCTCTCAACCTAAAAAAACAAAACTCCATTAATCCCCCCAGCCCATTATAAAGCAATGACCACCAATCTGATCTTGAGAAATATCGAATAATGGAAAATTGATCGTGTGCTGCTGATGCACATCATCATCTCTGTCTGATGATCTGTATGACGATGTGTCTCCGGTAAGGCCGTTAGTTGTGGCGAAGCGCTGCTGCTGTTCAAAGGTCGACCATGCTCTGCCGTGCGTTGTCGTCGTTGCTGAAAAACTACAGTTAGCGGTAGGAACAGGTAGGAATGACATTTTTTAAACATAAAATTCGCCATTGTTTTGTCCGGGGATCTTTCAACTGGAAAAACGAAACTTTCACGATCAGCCAATCAGCGATGGGGGAAATAAACAAATTTCGTGGATGCACCTTCCTTTTTTCCGACGGCGAGAGAGCTCGACCTTCCTCGTTTACTCGTACGAGCATAACATGTTTTAAGCTGCTGCGTTACATTATATCGTACACGAATGGGGTTGCTACACGTCACCGGGGGCAGAGCGCAGAGCTGCAACACACGGGCGTTTGAGCGTGAGCTGGCCGCACATTACTGTAGGAACATTGAGCTCGATGGCCGAGAGCAGGCCAGTGCATCCCCTGGGCTCGAGCATGCACCAAGCCGCGGCTTCTGAAAAGCCAGCCGGTGACCCTGCTCTGCTGCAGCTGCACCCATCTTCGGTCATCGCCTCGGTTCCGCATTGCGCGTCCTCCACCTCGGTTCCGCATTGCGCGTCCTGCACCTCGCCGTGACTGCGTGCACGCGCGTCCGATGCAACTAGCATCGCCTCCTACTTGTGCGCGGCCTCTTGCTGGTCGCATCGCTCAGCCCGAGTCCTGGCCAGCACCGCATCTGACTGGCGACGGAGGTCTAGTTGCAGATTTATGCTGGACTGGTGCTCGCGAATTCGAGCAGTTGCGTTTGAGATCTATGTTTTCGCCTCAGAGGCCTCCGCGACATATGTTAGCAAAATTGGATGGAGATCGACGAGCGTTGGGGAGGCTGAACCCTCTGCGCGATAAAAATCAAAGCAAAAGCGTACTGGGGGAGGAGGGAGAGGTGCCTACTTTGGCGGATCTAAGTTTCGACTACGTAGGGAGGGAGAAAGGCAAAAGGGGAATATAATAAATGGGATGGAAAAAATAAAATAAAATACAAATGGCAGACTGCGTATACCCGTTCGAAATACTCGTACATATAATCATATATAAAGTTGATGTGGATTCAACCCTGGAGCTCGCACGATAAATAATTTTATTCCGGGCCGGCCTCAGTATCGGAATCTCGGCACCTCAATATCTCGAGGGTTTTTTCATTTCTTCGGGCGCTCTCTTCGAGGATCGGCTCCGACGCCCCTCGCCCTTCGTCCCCCCCGGTTACCTCGCCGAGAACGCGTTCGGGGGCAGAGAGAGAAGCGAGAAGTAGGCACAATCTTGGATCTTGGGTGGCATGTCGAGCATTTCTTTGAATCTTAACAGGGCACAAACACAAAGGGGTGCCTTTTAAAATAACTGGAGTAGTATCATACAGGAGTCATTGTTTTGTCAGCCTTTTGCATGCGTGCTTCGAAGAGCCGAGGTCCATGTTGCTTCGCAGGGCATATCCTCGAGTGAGAGAGTTCACGGTGTAGATGTTCTCTACATTTCACAGTGCTGCTGTGGCGAGAGGGTCGACTTGAACAAGTTTGTTCGAGAGTGTATGCATGTACGCGAGGAGGGTACACGTATGTATGCAAGAGCGAGTAAGAGCATTGTCATTTCGATCTACTACTACTACTGCTGTACACTACTGCTGCTGCTGTGGTGCCACACAGACAGGCAGTGTCGACAGCAATCAGTTCCACAGGAGTACGAGCAGTGTGGCTCAAAAAATTGTTTTCCTCGAATGAATTATTAGTATTCCATTTTTTAAGTCGTGCCCTGCAGCTTAAAAACACTATAAATAATATGTACTCGATTTGTTTTCATAGTCCACACGCAAGTTGCTGCAGTGTGCGGCTTTTTATGTTCTGGACTTTACGACAGCAGTTGTGAGTCTTATCCGATTTAATGTACCTTTAATGTACCAGGTATTGTAAAGGGGATAATGTACGTACCAGGTATGCATGGAGTACGAGTACGTACACAGCTTCAAAAATAGGTACTGGCTGTACAGCCAGCAATAAGCTCGAGCATTTTGTAGGAGTACGAGCACATACTGTACTTCGAATATGTAAAAGTACGAGTACTCACGCCCTGCTATACAATGCTATGCAGGGCTAAAAGTACTGCTGTTCTGTGTCTCTCATCACGGTTTTTACACCCTGCTGTACTTTATGTGTGGTTTCCATGCGCGTGTTGCAGCTACTTATTCTACTGCTCTAGCTGTACTTCGAGCTGGGCCAGCCATAAAACGGTTTAAAAGTCGGATTTGGCGATTCCCCCATCAATTAAAATACTTTGGGCTTGATTTTTGGACACGGGGTAGCTCATGCACTCATCGACTCATTGACCTTCGCCCCCACGTATAGCTTTCTTTCTTCTTCCAAGAGATATGACGATCCAACCACCTGAAAAAATAAGAAAGCGACCAAAACTAGTAGAACAAAAAAAAGT
The DNA here is from genome assembly GCA_008828725.1 of Saccharina japonica. Classification (NCBI taxonomy): domain Eukaryota; class Phaeophyceae; order Laminariales; family Laminariaceae; genus Saccharina; species Saccharina japonica. The sequence continues at coordinate 74,749 of MEHQ01002821.1, forward strand.
AGGGCCGACAAGTTAGGGTTGCTATTTTGTGCTTAGCGACCAAGAAAAACAGCGACATCGACCAGCAAAAAAAAACAAATCCCCGCCAAAAGCCGACGCCTCCACCCACCGTACAATTACTTGATTTCGGTGTATAAAATTCCGGAATATTCACGAGCATAGCGCGGGAGATCGCGCATGAATATTGAACTGAAAGTTCGTGTACGTCTCCAGACCTAATACGCCTACATGCTGCAAAGGTGAAATCGCCGAAACACTGGCTGTTTTGGGGGTATTTCGAAGTAATGTAGGCAAATGTCGCCATCATGAGTTACAATAGGTGAACAAACCTCACCACCAGGATGATTGGGTTATGTACCATCTAGTAAAACAAACCCCGCTTTATTTTATTACGTTGGAGCTGAGGGCTAGGTCTTCAAAAATAGGATAATATGGGCAATAAACGCAAGGGAAAAGCTTCGCATCATATATAGCCGACCTCTTCGAGCAAGCAGGGGATAATATATACCTACCAGGTACCAGGTATATTGTTTTGTATACAAAATGTCGTATGAAATATATGATACGTGTTTTAGTCAAAATAGGCGTTGTTGTTCTCACATTGATTGATATATAGCCGACCTCTTCGAGCAAGCAGGGATAATAGACATACATAGCTTTATCTTCTTTGGTTCGGAAGCTTTCCTCGGCATATCTTGGCACCTCACAGCCACTCTCAGCCTCTAATTGCCGAAGCAGAAGTTACTTGCTTCCCGGAGGTTCTTGGGTTCCCTATGTTTCTGTGTTTTTAGTTCTAAAATTGCAATTTCAACTTTTTTACAAAACATTTTTTGATACGACGTACTTGATTTTTTTTTAACATATTTACCGTCCCGTCCCGTCGTGAAAAATTATATTTACCGTCCCGTCCCGTCGTGGAAAAAAAATCCGTTGAATTTTACCGTCCCGTCCCGTCGTGAAAATCTACCCCGTTGAAATTACCGTCCCGTCCCGCTGAGAAATTGTACACCAACCGTCCCGTCCCGCCCCGTCTCAAAAACCTGTTTGGTCGTCATTTTACCGTCCCGTCCCGCCCCGTCTTCATTTTTTTTCCCGCCAAAAAAGTAAAAACAGTACCGTCCCGTCCCGTCTCGATTATCGAGTACCGTGATAAGCCTTGAAAATATATATCCTGCATGAGGACAACTAGAACCCGTCAGTATGCGCGATAAAAAATCTACACCCAGCTTGCAAGGATGAGCTTCGACGAAATCTTCGATCTCACGACTGCTTGAGTATTATCTTCATGCTACAGTTCGGTTTTTTGCAAGCCTTGCTTTTTCCGAGTCAATCCTCTATGGAACGACATCTGCTACATGCCCCCCCCCCCCCTTCAGGTGGTCCGACCCAAGTCGCGCTGCAACGACAATTCAGGAGCTACTGTAGCCGCGGCTGAGGGAAGGAACGGGGGGCACGGTGGGGGGTTTGATAATGCATATTACCCGGTATATTGTTTTTATTATTGCATGACTTTGGCGACGTTCGATGCATTACCGGTGGCATTATATCCGGTATTGGATTTTCTTTGATTATGGATTGAATGGGTGCATTGTTCAGTTGAATGGCAAACTGAAGGATACTCGGGGAGCTCTGATAACTTGTAATCAACCAGGTCGTATAGTTTATTTGTATTTATGACCATCAATGAGTGTGAATATCGGTTTCAGTATATAGCGGTATGACAGGCGGGATAATGGTTTGTTTTTCCTCATGCTATACTTACTTGCAGTCAATACCCTTGCACCAATACTCCTACAATCTTCTCAGAAAACCGTCCACCCTGCCTTCTTACCTCAAAATAAAGCCATTAATTGTCGACCTGAAGTCGACGACAACTGAAAATATATGAAATAATTACCCCCTGCTGTATGTACGTAGGACTAACCATGAGCGTTCCTAGTTTAGCCTTCTTATGGTTAATCCGTGGTCTACAGGAACACATAGAAACACTATAGTACCTGCAACGTAGACAAGAAGAGATGTTATCCTCAATGTATCAATCATATTCTCGGATATTGCATCGTAGTCACCTCATCATACATAAAATATCGTAATCCCTCTCAACCTAAAAAAACAAAACTCCATTAATCCCCCCAGCCCATTATGAAGCAATGACCATCAATCTGATCGTCAGAATATGCGCATAATGGATAATTGATCGTGTGCTGCTGATGCACATCATCAGCTCTGTCTGATGATCTGTATGACGATATGTCTCCAGTAAAGCAGTTGTCGGCGAAGCGCTGCTGCTGTTCAAATGCCGACCATGCTTTGCCGTGCGTTGTCGTCGTTGCTGACAGGTACCGTAGTGGTAGGAACAGGTATGAATAACTTTTTTTTAGACGTAAAATTCGCCATTTTTTTTATTTTTTTGTCCGAGGATCTTTCAACTGTAAAAAAACCGAAACTTTCACGATCAGCTAATCAGCGATGGGGGAAATAAATAAAAAAATTGTGGATGCACCTTCTATTTTTCCGACGGCGAGAGAGCTCAACCTTCTATTTTTCCGACGGCGAGAGAGCTCGACCTTCCTCATTTATTCGTACGAGCGTAACATGTTAAAAGCTGCTGCGTTACATTATATCGTACACTAATGGGGTTGCTACACGTCACCGGGGGCAGAGCGAAGAACTGCAACACACGGACGCTTGAGCGTGAGCTGGCCGCACTTTTCTGTAGGAACATTGAGCTCGATGGCCGACAGCAGGCCAGTGCATCCCCTGCGGTCGAGGATGCACCAAGCCGCGGCTTATGAAAAGCCAGCCGGTGACCCTGCTCTGCTGCAGCTGCACCCATCTTCTGTCATCGCCTCGGGTCCGCATTGCGCGTCCTGCACCTCGTAGTGACTGCGTGCACGCGCGTTCGATGCAACTAGCATCGCCTCCTGCTTGCGCGCGGCTTCTTGCTGGTCGCATGCTCAGCCCAGGTCCTGGCCAGCACCGCATCTGACTGGCGACGGAAGTCTAGTTGCAGATTTATGCTGGACTGGTGCTCGCGAATTCAAGCCTTTGCGCTTGAGATCTGTGCTTTCGCCTCAGAGGCCTCCGCGCGACTTATGTTAGCAAAATTATATGAAGATCGACGAGCGTTGGGAAGGCTGAACCCTCTGCGCGATAAAAATCAAGGCAAGAACCGTACTGGGGGAGGAGGGAGAGGTTCCTACTTTGGCGGATCTAAGTTACGACTACGTAGGGAGGGAGAAAGACAAAAGTGGGAGATAATAAATGGGATGGAAAAAAAAATAAAAAATGGCAGACTGCGTATACCCGTTCGGAATACTCGTACATATACATATATAAGTTGATGCGGATTCAACCCTGGAGCTCGCACAATAAATCATTTTAATTCCGGGCCGGCCTCAGTATCGGAATCTCGGCACCTCAATATCTCGAGGGTTTTTTCATTTCTTGGGGCGCTCTCTTCGAGGATCGGCTCCGACGCCCCTCGCCCTTCGTCCCCCCCGCTTACCTCGCCGAGAACGCATTCGGGGGCAGAGAGAGAGAAGCGAGAAGTAGGCACAATCTTGGGATCTTGGGTGGCATGTCGAGCATTTCTTTGAATCTTAACAGGGGGGGGTAGTCACAAACACAAAGGGGTGACTTTTTAAAATAACTGGAGTAGTATCATACGGGAGTCATATTTTGTGAGCCTGTTGCATCGCCTGCTTCGAAGAGCCGAGGTCCATGTTGCTTCGCAGGGCATATCCTCGAGTGAGAGAGTTCACGGTGTAGATGCTCTCTACATTTCACATTGCTGCTGTGGCGAGAGGGTCGACTTGAACAAGTTTGTTCGAGAGTGTATGCATGTACGCGAGGAGGGTACACGTATGTATGCAAGAGCGAGTAAGAGCATTGTCATTTCGATCTACTACTACTACTGCTGTACACTACTGCTGCTGCTGTGGTGCCACACAGACAGGCAGTGTCGACAGCAATCAGTTCCACAGGAGTACGAGCAGTGTGGCTCAAAAAATTGTTTTCCTCGAATGAATTATTAGTATTCCATTTTTTAAGTCGTGCCCTGCAGCTTAAAAACACTATAAATAATATGTACTCGATTTGTTTTCATAGTCCACACGCAAGTTGCTGCAGTGTGCGGCTTTTTATGTTCTGGACTTTACGACAGCAGTTGTGAGTCTTATCCGATTTAATGTACCTTTAATGTACCAGGTATTGTAAAAGGGATAATGTACGTACCAGGTATGCATGGAGTACGAGTACGTACACAGCTTCAAAAATAGGTACTGGCTGTACAGCCAGCAATAAGCTCGAGCATTTTGTAGGAGTACGAGCACATACTGTACTTCGAATATGTAAAAGTACGAGTACTCACGCCCTGCTATACAATGCTATGCAGGGCTAAAAGTACTGCTGTTCTGTGTCTCTCATCACGGTTTTTACACCCTGCTGTACTTTATGTGTGGTTTCCATGCGCGTGTTGCAGCTACTTATTCTACTGCTCTAGCTGTACTTCGAGCTGGGCCAGCCATAAAACGGTTTAAAAGTCGGATTTGGCGATTCCCCCATCAATTAAAATACTTTGGGCTTGATTTTTGGACACGGGGTAGCTCATGCACTCATCGACTCATTGACCTTCGCCCCCACGTATAGCTTTCTTTCTTCTTCCAAGAGATATGACGATCCAACCACCTGAAAAAATAAGAAAGCGACCAAAACTAGTAGAACAAAAAAAAGTAGGGCCGACAAGTTAGGGTTGCTATTTTGTGCTTAGCGACCAAGAAAAACAGCGACATCGACCAGCAAAAAAAAACAAATCCCCGCCAAAAGCCGACGCCTCCACCCACCGTACAATTACTTGATTTCGGTGTATAAAATTCCGGAATATTCACGAGCATAGCGCGGGAGATCGCGCATGAATATTGAACTGAAAGTTCGTGTACGTCTCCAGACCTAATACGCCTACATGCTGCAAAGGTGAAATCGCCGAAACACTGGCTGTTTTGGGGGTATTTCGAAGTAATGTAGGCAAATGTCGCCATCATGAGTTACAATAGGTGAACAAACCTCACCACCAGGATGATTGGGTTATGTACCATCTAGTAAAACAAACCCCGCTTTATTTTATTACGTTGGAGCTGAGGGCTAGGTCTTCAAAAATAGGATAATATGGGCAATAAACGCAAGGGAAAAGCTTCGCATCATATATAGCCGACCTCTTCGAGCAAGCAGGGGATAATATATACCTACCAGGTACCAGGTATATTGTTTTGTATACAAAATGTCGTATGAAATATATGATACGTCAAAATAGGCGTTGTTGTTCTCACATTGATTCATATATAGCCGACCTCTTCGAGCAAGCAGGGGATAATACATACATACCTACCAGGTACCAGGTACCTGGTATATTATTTTGTATACGTGAAGCTTGTGTCACTCATCGAGAAAAAGACAACAGGTGGTTTGCAAACAATACGTGAAGGGTGAAGGGTGCTCCATCTCCTGCGCTGCCCGCCGCTGCTGCTGCTGCTGCTGCTGCTGCTGTCGCTGCTGCTGCTGCGGCCTACTGCAGCGGCTCCCATAATGAATGAACGTTTGTTGTGAACGGAATTATGCAATGAATGGAGCAGGGAGATTTGCTCTTCTTGCACGATCATGTGAAGTTTGCTCGCACAAAAAATCTCGTGAGTTTAATATACCGAGGTATATTGTTGTATTCACTCTCCAACCCAGAAACAACCGCGATATGGAGGACATGTAGCACACAGCCTAGGCGGAGACAATAAATGCGCTCTTCATCTGGAGGAGGAGGGGTCTCTGCGTTGCTTGCCGAGGAGGACGGTTGTTGAGGGCTCGGTGCTGATGGCATCTCGCCCGCAGGCTCCGCGATCGACATGCTGGGGCCGCGTGTACAGCGCGCTTACTGCTGCTGTTTCAGGCAGCAGCAGCAGCAGCAAACAGCAGCAGCAGCCGCAGCAGTAAGCGACTCCCGTCGAACTATTCAGCCTATTCTATTGATGTGTGTGACATTCCGCTACGTTTTGATTGGTTCATCGATGATGTATTATATCAATCTCCGAACGGCCAAAAACCACTTTTTTCGCCCCAAAAAACACAAAGTAGCAACCCTAACAACAGTGAATGCCTTCAAACTTGAAATTCAAATCCGGGGTCAAAAATATGGTGCAGTTCTCCAAATTGAGCTGCGTATCGCAGAAATGGCGTTTTTTCGTATTGACTTGACCTGGTGTGTGGAATCGGTTTTGGTAATTAGTAACTCTTGATGTATGGCGAATTGGGCAACGATGCTTTTTTATCGCTCTTCTCCTTGTGTCTTCAGCACTGTCTTCACTAAGTTTGGGTTTGATTGAAAAGTACGATTTATATACGAATTGTGTGTCGAAAAGTTGCTGTTTTTGAGTTTTCGCGGATACCTCGGCGAGATCTATTAATAGTCGGGAAAAACAACGTAAAGAATTTTTCACATACGTTTTTTATTTCATAAGCAGTGGTATATCAGGGTTAGTGTCCCCGATGTATATATGTAGCCTGGTTTGCAGTGGTTCACGAGATATGACTTTAGGAAGCTTTCTCCGTTTTATGGCTGGCCAAGCTCGTGTGCTTGGCTTCTTTGTTGTGGATTTATCTCCTGCTAAAATATGAATTTCGGATGAAACCCTTGGCATTCCTTTCAATTTATATGTTTTTTTACGGATGGTATAATTCCAACTTCTTCCCTGCCCTACCCGAAGCATGGGTGCCGGCGAATGCCGGCACCCATGGGGAGCCCTTGTACCAGGTATGATACATACCAGGTACATATATTAATAGCAGTAGTGTATCCACCCGCTACGCTCGCGCAAGGAAAGGGGCCGAAGAGCCCATTGATGTAGCGCAAGCACCGACTTGAAAATGCCAAGAGGTTCATGGTGCAGCGAAGAAACGGCGGACTTGACATGACTGCAAAACATGCTTGGGATGCACACATTATAAGCTCCATGCTCCAGGACAGCAAAGCTGTACGTTCCAATGAGAAAGCACAGCAACACGGCTCGGTCACAGCACGGCGCTGCGCTTTCTGCTGTGGGTGGGTGTGATTCGTGCCGTTGTCGTAATCATGTGTGGTAGTACAGCAACAACATCAGTAGGAGTAGTACTTCCTACTTTGTATGTACTCGTAATATGAGAGAGAACGCACATCACAGCACGGTCGTGAAGTTGTGAAGTATATACGAAAAACAATAAAACTGATTGAAAGACGTACATGTACGTACGGGTATACGTACTCGCACTCGTCGTACTCGTACTCGTACTCGTACGCGTACTCGTACTCGTATATACTCGTACTCGTACTCGAACAAGGAACAAAGCGACAGGAGACAGGAGCGAGAAACAAAAACGAAAAAAAACGGTCGGTAAAAAAATAATGTATAATACATCTCGAATCATCACACACGAAACACGAATACTCCAAATGATAGGGCTGTGAGTTGGCTGGAGTTCCCGCCTAGTTATTAGTTGGCTGGCGAAGCCAGCCAACTAACGGACTTTAGTTGACTAGTTGGCTGGCGCTAGCCAGCCAACTAGTCGACTAAGGTCAGGCGAGCGAAGCGAGCCAAAAAAGCCCCCCCCGGAGGGCCCGCCGGAGGCGCCTCCGGAGGATCCCGCTGAAGGCGCCGCCGGAGGCAAAAAATACGCTATTTGGCTTCATTTTGCACCCAAAAAGCATGATAAATGGGCCAAGTTTATCTCTGGTTTTGATCACGAAACAGGTATATTTCTAAACTTCGTCTCAGTTTGTCGTATATTAAAGAGATGCACAAGAAATATATGGTACATACTCGTGCAGCACGCAGTAGCACATCACCACCAGTACAAACTAAAAAAGAGGACACAATCTACTGGGATCGGCCAAACTAGACTGGGATCGACCAAAATAGACTGGGATCGACACCCAGCTCAGGACGAGCATCGCTCAAACACCCGAGCCAGAGGTGCTCATCATCCAGTTGACACTCATGACAGAGACATACTTGTATTCTTTCAATAATACTCGTAGCTGTGAGGGTAATACCGCTGAGCTATAGGGGTAAAAGATCGATCGATTACCCAGCCCAAGGTAATCCTTATAACACTCTCCCCCCCTCTGAACGGCGGGATATTTGGGACGTCGGTACCGTATACGGCCGTACGTTAACCTACCCGCTTCGTTTCAATACCTGGGGAACCAGGGAGACGTGTTTTTTGGGGACGCACGCGCAAGCGTTTCTGAAAAAAGAAACGTTCGAAGTGAGATTCGAACCCGTGTCCTCGACGACGTCAAATGTGAGGGTAATACCGCTGAGCTATAGGGGTAAAAGATCGATCGATTACCCAGCCCAAGGTAATCCTTATAACATAGCACGTTGGGACAAAGTCCCGCCATCACAGTTGACCGCATTAACCATAAGACCAGAGTTCTGCCTTTTATTGTATACTCGTATGGTCCGTCCGGCACAAAATATTTCCAATGACGTTTACGAAGTAGTCATAACTCATGAAAAAATACTTTTTATTTTACATGAGACAACTATGTTCGTGACCGCAAAGACAAGAGGAATCGAAGCTTAGAACGAGAAAGAAAAAGAATTTCCCACACTAAATTCAAGTAGTTACGCAACAATGCATCAAAAAATATTTCTTAAAGACTGGCCAAAATCGACCAAAATCAGTCATTTGGGGCAAAATGATGAATATCTCACGCAATTTCGTATTGCTGCAAACGAAAAAAAAACGGCCTGGAGGTGTGGACGAGAGCAATCGTTTGCCGTATTTTATTAGTATATCGCACGATTTGTCAAACAGTAGTAACCAGGGGAAAATGACCTTCGATATACATTTTTTCCCTCTATCTCTCCCTCTAAAGCAGCTTTTTTTTTTATGAAAAAAATGGCGGGCGGCCTATGGCCATAGCTCCCCAAATCAGTGCTCAGAATTTGGGTGTGAAAAGTATTACACCCAGGGAAATAAGGGGCTTGTATATACGTTTTCGGCATAAACGAGGCGAATTAATATAATAACAAAAAAAAAAATCGTGAGAAGCTGCGCGCAGTGTTGAGCTTTCTGACGGTGCCTCCAGATTTCCGAACAGCTCAACACACCCTGAGAAAAATGTACCTTGGTGCGGGGAATGTATTGGAAATATTGACATATTGTCCCAGATGGACTACAAAGATGCAGACCCCGCAAATTATCTCGCATCAAAAGTATGAATCGCTGTCCCCGTTTGGGGCGCTCGGAAAACCGGCGCTCCTCCTGTACGCGGTGGCGAACCGCTACCTTGTCGCGTGCACTCGCTTTCTGAGGAGAGCTCGGTACAGTCACTTCTTCGTCGGACGCTCCATCACCGCCATGGTCCGTCGACAGGCCAGGCTCAGCGGTGCCGGCACCCTCGAGCCCTGCCATAGGCACCGGCACCGTCGATGGCGATGGGTTGATGCGCCATGAGTTGTGGAAGACCTCTCTTTGTGCGTGGTGGTACTGCTTGGGGACGCCGAGAAATACGCACCCCGTACCAAACAAGCCTTCCTACAAGCAAGGAAACCAAAAAAACAAAAATAGTTGGATAGTTGGCACCGCCGCAACTAACTTAAAAAACTAGCCAGCTAATAACTAGCTGGCAACTATTAGTCAGCCAACTCACAGCCCTACCAAATGACATATCGTGATTGCGCCGCTCAAAAAACAGAAAAGTGAAAACGACTGTCACGCTCTATCACCCTCGATGCTACCCGCTCCCCAGCGATCAACTCGCCATCGATTCGGTCTGGGTCGTGCTCTACTACCTGTCTGCCCCAGTGAGCCCCGTGGCCCGCCTCGCGTGAAGCCCAGTGCTCACCGTGGCCCTCGTTCGCCCGCTCGAGCAATATGTATGGTGTTCAAACCACCTGGCTGTCTCTCCAGGTATCTCTGTGAATATTATTTGGTTGAGAAATAAGCACCGCTTGAATATTATTTTACACGGATAAAAGATCCTTATAATTTCGGACATAATGGTTGATACAGCAAGCAGCAACGCAAACAAAGGCCCTTCATGCTTTCCTCGTGTCTCGATGGACACGCCACGCCTAGACACGAAAATGGCAACCGCGCCCCTTCCACCCCCCCCTCTACTGACCAGCGCCCTCCCCTACCCGCGATGGTGCCGGGCTCGCGGGCGCTGCCGTGCTCTCACGAACCCACAACCGAGAAACAAAAAGGCTCTCGCGAACAAAAAATGATGAGAAACAAAGACAGGTAGTCAAACTCCGGCATTTAATCAAGTAATGGAAAGGAGGCGGTGTCGAAGTGTGAGCTCTGAGAGTGCAGGGATGAGGGATCCCTCAGAGAGACAAAAGTAAGTATGTCTATATGTGCCATTTATTTTCGTAGTAACGTAATTTATGTACATATTATATAATCAAGTTTTGGGGAAATCTCTTGATGGGTGGCGATTTGGGAAACGAGATATGCTATACATCGGTACGTATATATATACAAGGTTCCCCTACGGGATGTTGGTCACTTGAAATCCCGGGGGTGTCGCAAGGTGTAAATAGATCGCACATGCTTCGTACTTCCCTTTTTGGACCCTTTTTGGAGCAAACTTGTGTTGCATAGACTGCTGTATAGTGTAAAGGGAAACGTAGTAGCGAGGACAAATTCTTATACAAAACAAATAGATGTCACTATTAATACAGATGATATCATATCTGAGGTACAGTGGGCTCCCGGTGTTAAGAAGCTTCTTCAGTTTGATGTCCGGGCTCAACGACTTATTTTGTTTCTGACGTCGATCTAACTATTTTCTGTAGGGTTTCACAGTCGATCACACACTGATGAGCTGTGTTTTTTTATCGAAGTTTTCTATTGTTCGTGCCAATCTGAGCTCATTTTTCTCGACACGTTATTTCTTAACTGCAGGCACCTATACCGGCTGCGTCATTTTTTTTGTCGTTACTTTACTTGTGCTGTATTATAATACATTTTTGCAGTAAATGCGCCTGATATGTGTACTTCGTGTATAATCCACGCAACCCCAACGGTATATCCAAAGACCAGATATGAGGGCATACAGCTGACTCTGTCGCCTATACCGATTGCGGACAGCAAGTGGCTCCCCAAAGCAACCGCTGGGCGCTGGCGAACGAGAACATTGCGCTGGCGAAACGTCGAGGAGGAGGCGGCACGTCTCAAACAAAAACGAAGCAAAGTACCCTGATAATCCGGGCGAGGCCGGGCATACGACCTGTGAGAATGGCATCTTGCCAGCAGGGCCACACCGGCGGCCCGGGAGATTGAAACATCACAGCCTATGTCGTCATTCGGTCGGTGATTGTATCACGCGCCCGGCCCGGCCCGGCCCCACTCGCGCACCACTCGCAAATATTCTTGGACTTAATGTCACAACTCGTGAGTTTCGTTTTCTGTTCGTTATGGATGACCCCGACTGAGCAGGCCGTCGTAGGATATAGCTACGTACAGCAGCACATATATCACATATCACACAGAGTACATCGAGGGCAAAATAGTTCAGTACGAAGACTAAACACACAGAGCACACTCAGAGTACACGCATACAGCAGAAAAGTGCCTGCACACAGAACAGTACCGACAGCATAGCACAGAGCACATACAATACACAATACACAACGAGTGAGTACACAGAGCACACACAGCAGTTCAGTTAGATCTAGCTGTTGTGCTGGAGAGCAGAGTACCCTGGGTGCGTGTGTAGCAGCCGAGTACTCGTCTAAGGGTACCCGTCGAACAGTTGGGTACCCGGGTGCCCGGAGCGAAAAATCTCGCGATTAAAAAGTGTTATCCATACTTGTGACGGGTATTAACTGTTTTGATGTTTTCAACCGCTGCTGTACTGCGCGATCACAGGTGGGGTTGTGGTGGAATAGGATACATGACCCATCCGCCGGAGGATTAAAAAAAAAATAAAAAAAATCAAACATACACACTGACACGCCCATACAAAGAATGACATAACACAGCGGTATACTATACCTGGTACTTCGTACATAGCTGTCACAACTACACCTGCTGGATCCCCCCTGCTAGCTGTGTGGTACGGGTCCTGCGCACGCATACTGGACACCACAGCCGTCACAAAGGCAACAATCTGAACAGCGGCTGCTACTGCGTGTTATACAGCTTCTTCTGCTGTACTGCTGTGCTGTTTGATAAGTGGCGCCTTGGTTGCTTTGTAGTTTTAGGTCTAGACATGCACCCGTAACATCCAGCAGTACTCGTACGTAGTACTATTAATACTGCTGAAAGACTGCGGTACTAAAATATTCGTCCGCATGTTGATCGGCCTATCGTTTTACGTAGATGATATGCATGCATACGTGCTCATCGTAGATCTGTGTATGTACGTGTACTCCACCTAGATTGAAAAATGTTGGGACCAAATTTGCAGATTTACATAAAATGCGCATGTACACAGCCCAGAGAGAGAGCAGACGCATGCAACGTGGTATCAACTACTACTGCTGCACGACGCTTTATGTGTGCCTCGTTCAATGCCAAGCGGTGTGGTCCTTATTCTTGTCTCGTAGGTTGTGCGTGGTGTGTGTGTTCCGTTCATGCGGTGGGTCAAAAACGACCAGAAACCAGTCGTACGGCAGGTTTTGCATGATAGTTGCGAGGCGGTGTCAAGCCGGAACGTCTCCCCTGAGTTATTTGCCAGAATTCGTGACTTTGAAGGCCCAGAGCACGCCCCACGGGCTTCGGCCGGGACCCGCACTTGCACCGTGGTGTACACGCGGCCCCCCTGCTTGCCCCGCAGCCGACAGCGCGAGAAAAGACCCGCGGTCGGAGGTGAAAAGTGAAAGTATTCCGGGAAAATGTCCATTTGGTACCTATACATATATCCTTGTTGTCTTCCGCACTGTCTACTTGTACATGTCAGTGTAGGGGAGCTAGGTATAAGAGGACAGGGTATCCCTAGCCAGGTCAGCCTATGGAACGGGTACTCGTTGGTACTCACGTGTGTTGTTTGCGTAGAGATAGAAGAAGAGCAGGTTTATTCCGTTTTCGCGTGATGAACGACTGAGAAGGCAGGTGAGATGGCTAAAAGCCATCGGGAACCATCCCTGGTTCCCACCTAAGATACCGCCTTCCAAGTACTACCAATACGATTATTATACCTGATACCAGGTATTTACCAAACGTTTCCACATCATGCCAGCAGTACCATAACACTAGCCCACCCTGATGAGCCGTATATGCAGAAATATGAGAAATTCGTGGAAACCCCGATTCCACGAACTAAAACATGAGTCGAAGATGCGGCTCCTCAAAACCCACTCCCACACCTCTGAACGGCAAGGCTACGAAGCCGAGCAAGGAACGTCAAAAAAGAAGAAACGTTGGAACCGAAATCCTGCAGTCATTGTACATGAACTGCCCTCCCGGCTCGAGAGCGGGGGCTCGGTAGAATTGATAAAACTGGAAAACTATACACTTTAAAACTTCCCCGAAACCCGGCCCAAAACATTCAGAAAGCGTGTCCTGAGCCCCAAGTTAGTGGCTCGATTATCCAGACCCGCCCCGGCATTGAGCGGGGGGGGGTCGGCAGGACGAATTACGCTAAAACTACCCCCAAAACCGCCCCAGAAAAAAAATCAGAAAGTGGTAGGCAATACTGAGAAGAAAACCAGTCCGGACCGAAAACTCGGAAAACGTCGCAAATACAAACTACAAAGAGGTTCCGCCCCAATCCCCTGAAACAACATGAGAACATAATCGAGCGCAGCATTCAGCTGTCCACTGCTGCGCCTCGTGATTCATCGACGTTACGCTGGACCCCCCGCGTAAACGCGCTAGCTAAATGTACTTGTAGACACCAAGAACCCCGTACAGCTCCTGTTGAAGTCGTGTAGCGCGCCGGAGAAAGAGGAAGCTTGATCGGTCCTGGGTCATCCAAAAATCGAACGAAGTAAACTCCGTCCGTTGGTGTAGTCGCGCCGATTTCCCCCAGCCACCACAGACCGTCGTCGCCCTTGTACCAGAAGTGGGCCCCGTTGGGGAGCACGGTGACACTGTACCGGCGAAGCCATTCGGCGTGCGGTACACAACCATAGCCGGGGGCCAGGAACCGTTCGCCGTTATTCCGAGAAAGCTCCCGTTGGGCAGCGCCAATCCTCATTCGACGGTACAGGCGGTTGGTTTGGCGGTGCTGGTTTGGGGTGCCGGCCCAGTAACGCAAAATTTCCCGGCGAGAGAGTCGGAGATCCATTTCCCGTTCCCAAGACGGGCGAGACAGTCCCGTCCAGTGCGTCTCGTACATCACCGCGATGACACCACCCCTGCCCCGAACCGACTGGTGTCCCGTAATTTTCTCCACTTCGAGACGTTGGAGAGGAGTGGAAACGTCGTCCTCGGTGACGTGGTAAGGGGGGGATTTCTTGGAGAAGTTGTTGAGAACATATTGCGTCAACCCCGCAGGCAAATACTTCGGCATGTCTCCGAGGTCGTGGGGGTTTGCACAGGGCTTGCAGCGCTGTACAGACACGCGCTTGCGAGCATCAGCGCCGGGCATGTCGGAGGGCAGGTTCAGATATAGGAGCTTAGCCCCGAGAGGGGATTTGTCTGGGGTGTCCGCGGAGGAGCAAGGTCCGACTGCAAGGACTTTGTAGGGCCCCGTCCAGTTCAGCGACCGCTTGGCCTTGAGGACCTTGGCGTCTGTGTCTGTCTTGTCCCCCTGACGAATGGTGGCTGCCGTATTGTACACCCACGCCCAGCCGCCAGTGACGAATTTTGGGACCGGACGCAAGGCGTCGGAGAGGGCGGAGTTGCGCCGGTTCACGCGAGCAACCGTGAGGGCGTGGTGTTCGCGAACGATGTCGTACGCGCGTTGCTGGCGGTCCGTCGCCAAGTCACAGTACGCGAGGTGGTCGCGGGCTAAACTCTGGTGGCCGGCGACGCCTGCGCGCTCAAAAATCGTGAGAGGAAGTCGAGGGAGCCGACCCATGTGGACCTCGTTGGGAGCCAAACCCGTGGCGGCGCTGACCGAATTGTTGTACGCAAATTCGACGTGGGGGAGCTGTTCATCCCAGTTGTTCTGGAGCTCGTTGACGACCATCGCCAACATCTGCGCCATCGTGTGGTTCACAAGTTCCACCCCACCATTGCCGTTAGGGTGGTAGGAGCTTGTGGCGATTTTCCGAATTCCGAGAAGCTGATAGACGACGTGCGAAAGCTTCGAGCAGAACTGGAGGCCGTTGTCCGAGAGTATGCTGCGGGGGCATCCCCAGAGGGGGATATACTTGTTGATGAGGATGTTGGCCGTGCCCTCAGTGGTGAATTCGGCGGCGGTGACAGCGAACATGTCGGCGCGGCGACTGAAGCGGTCAGTGAAGAGCAAGATGTAAGTGTTGCCTCGGGGCGTGGTCGGAAGGAGGCCGAAGTAGTCGACGATCACAGCGATGCCGGGCCCTTCAGGCAGGGGCATCGATATGACGGGCCATCGGACCGTCAGCCGCGAGGTTTTGCGCGCTTGGCACTTCAAGCAGTGGCGTAGCCACCACCTGGTGCAGATGTTCATACCGATCCACCAGTAGAATCGTTCGAGCATTCGCAGGGTGCGCGCGGTCCCCAAGTGGCAGGAAGCTGTGGAATGACAGGCCTGCATGACCCAGGGGCGCATGAGCAGTGGTACGTAAATGCGCAGGGGCTCGTCGTTCAACAAGCAGGCTGCTCGGCCCACCGAGCGCGTGGCGTCAGGCGCTAAGGGTGGAGTCGGCCGTCGAACAAGAAGGACAAGCCCGTCGTCGGTTGTGTGAAGTTGTCCTTTGCCAGCCAGCTCTTGCACCTCCGAGAAGGAAGGGCGTTGGTGTGAGGGAAAGCAGGGAAAAAAATAGGCTGGCAAGGCGGCCGGCCGGCCGACAATGATGTAGCGTATGGCGGCGTGGCACGCGGGCTCGGCCTGTTGCTCCCGGGCCCAGTCAGCTTGCGAATAGCGCGCTGCGGAATCACCGAACTGTAGTTCGGCCGCTGCACTGAGGGCATCCAAGTCCGTCTCTGCGACGGACGGTATACCAGCGGGCGTCGAAAGTCTTAAAAGAGGAGTCCCTTCAGGCTCGGCGCAGTCGCGGTCGGACGGAATGGGTACCGTCGGGACAGGCGAGGCAGCCGGAGCGGGGGCCGTGATGACGGCCGAAGGCGGTTGTGGCCGAGGCGCTCGCGGCGGGGGGGTAGCCCGCCGGGAAACTGGTTGAGGGGCCCCGCCGGGCTCAAAACCATAGTCAATAGCAGGCGGTGCGGCGCCGGTGGCAGCGGCTGTTCTCCGACGCGTCCTGGTGGAAATGCGGTCAGAGGGCGGCAAAACCGTCAGAGGCGCCGGTTTGTCGGACGGCGGAGGGGCGGACGCGGCCGGATCTGTGATCGCGGCGGATCCCTGTAGAGTGTTCGTCGGGAGAGGAGCATGCTGGGCGAACGTTGTCACCTCAGCGAGGGCGTCTGCAGAGCCCGTGCCGCCCTCTAAGGGTACGGCAAAAACCGAAGCGAAAGCGGTGTTGGCGGCAGGTGAAAATTCCCCACGGGCCGGGCGGCTATCGACGGCGGCGACTGAAGCAGATACACGAGCGACGAATCTCCCCGAAGGAGCAGAGAGGTCGTCAATCCTCATACGTGGCCCGTGTGTGCGAAAATCGCGAAAATCGGAGGAGGTGAAGGGTAGCCCACCCAAAACCCCACTATGGGGCTCGGCCACCAGCCCACCCAAGCCGACGCCAGGGATTGGTGAAGAGCGGATGACGAGCCCGCAGGCTCGGATGAGGAAGATGTCATCGTCCTCTGCAGGGGTGAGGCTGCAAGACCCACTCCGGTCGTGTTCCTTGGCTGGTTCCGGCAAGCGGGACAAAAAGTCAGCATTTCCGTTGGCGCTGCCTTTGCGGTACTTGAGTATGAAGTCGAACGCGGTGAGGAACTCAAGCCATCGCTGTACGCGAGGGTTGTGGGCTCCTACCTTGCCGATGCTCTCGAGAGCCTTGTGGTCCGAAAAAATGAGGAACTTCATACCCCACAGGTAGCCTCTAAGTCGCTTGATGGCCCAGACGATGCTGCCCGCCTCCAAGTCCAGGGGTGTCCAGTGCCTCTCGGAGTCGAGGGTGCCCCGGCTGATGTAGGCGATGGGACGCACAGAGCCGTCAGGCTGTTCTTGTTCGAGGGCGGCACCAAAACCGTCTATGCTGGCATCACAGTATATGTGGAAGGGGCGGGAGCCGTCGGCTACAGCCTCCCAGTCGGGGAAGACCAAAATGGGGGGGGGTGGCGAGTTCAGCGAGAATCTCGCGTACGATGACCTCCATCGGTGGCGTGAAGACGAACTTGACCCCCTTACGAAGGAGGGTGGTGATCGGTCGGGTTCGCTTGGACAGGTCAGGCAGGAATTTGCGATAGTACCCTATTCCGCCCATCAGGGCGCGGACTTGTTTGACGTTCCGGGGCATGGGCATTTTCGTCAAGGCTGACACATTGTCTGCGTTTGGACGCACGCCCGCGGGCGAGATGGAGTGGCCCAGAAAATCAGCATCCGTGGCACCCAGACGTGCCTTGGAGGGGGAGAACTTGAGGTTATGCTTGCGCAGCCGCTCGAAGAGAGCCCGTATCGTCTTGACGTGGGACACGGGGTCGGAGTCGAAGACGATCACGTCGTCGAGGTAGGCCGCCACTTGCCCCAATCCCTTGATAACTTCGTTGATCACATTGACGAACCAGCCGGGCGAAGCACTGCTTCCTTGGGGCATGACGAGCCACTCATAGAGGCCCGTGGGAGTGCAAAAAGCTGTAAGAGGAACAGTGTCCTTGTGCGCGGTGATCTGGTGGAACGAAGAAACCAAATCAAATAGGGAAAAAACCCGGCCTTTCCCCAAAGAGTCGAGGACTTGGTCCACACGGGGGATGGGCAGCTGGCTGAGGGGTTTGATCTGATTGAGCTTTTTGTAGTTGACAGTGATCCGAACGCCTCCAGTCGTCTTCGGGATGACCACCAGCGGGCTCGAATACGGAGAAGTCGAGTGCTGAATCAGCCCTGCCGCAAGGTTCTGATTTAGAGTGGCTTCAACTTCCTTGGCCATGATGGGATTTATACGGTGTGGTCTGGACGTGACTGGCGCGCTACCTTCCGGGACCGTAATCACGAAAGGCATCAGGGAGCAGGAACCAAAATCCGTCTTGGACTTGGAGAAAACGTCTGGAAATTCGCACAGGACGTCCCCCAGCTGCTCGATGGCTGCCGGGGTCCAGTCTGGGCCGTGGAGATCAAACACCACTGCTCGCAGATGCTGATGGAGGCGCGCCCAGACGCGCAGGAACGAAGATCGTTGTTCCGGTGTCAAGCGTCCAAGCAGGTCCGGCGACGGCGAGGCCGGGGGTGTTACTGGCGCGGAAGGTGGCGCCGTTACAGCAGAGACCGGGGACACCTGAGGTAACGCAGGGGGGTGCTGTAGAGCGGCCAATGGGACGCTCATCAGTTGAGCGTGGGCGACGCCGAGGAGGTCGCCAGGCTCAAGATCTGCAACCCCAACGAGGGGGAGAACTTGTCGTCCGGAGGTGACAAAGTGCTCCTCAACTGGGGGGAAATCGGGCTGGGGTAGCATTTCGACCAGGTAGTGCCCAGTGAGCGCCGGGGATCCATTGCTGCGTACCAAGTTGACTGCGAGTAGCTGTGGTTCATCGGACAGGGTGGCGCCAGTGGCGCCGTCGTAGCGGAGGCGGAAGCCTCCGCCTGAAGCGACGGGGTCGATGGCGTAAGCCGGTACGCCGGACGAAGCGTGGTGAACAAGCTCCAGCTCACCGAAGACTCGGAGATCCGGCTCATGGGGCGGCAAGGAGTGGTAGGAGCGGCGGTTAAAACGCATCCAGCTGTCGCGGCCTAGCAGCACCGCGTGCCGCATCACCGAAGGGGGAACCACACAGGCCCAAACTGCGAGGGAGCACGTAGGCTCATCGGTTCGGAAAAACTGGACGCTCAGACGTATGCTCGTAGAAGTTTGGAGGGGGGCCGATTCCCCAAACCCTCCCCAAGATCGCGAGACGCCTTTTTGCTCGCACGCGGGCGACGCCGCCCCAACGGATAGCATGCGGTCTAGTACGTCGCGCCTGATGAAGGTTTGTGGGGAGCCGGTGTCAAGAAGAGCGACGCAACCAAAAGGCGCGAGAGCACCTGCTCCACTGTGGATCGCGATTTTGGTGGTAAAAGATGCGTCATCGAGGGTAATGGTGCCCCCGACGAGGCACGGCCCTTGTTCTGACAGCGAGAGGGAGGGGTCAACTTCAGGTGGGATTGCCAAGACCTCGGAGCTGTGGTCAGCTGGCGCGTCAGAAAAGTAGGTCGAAAACACCGAAGGAGGACCTGGGCAAGCGCGGGCCAACGCCAATGGGCGAGGCGGCGCTGGAGATATCTCATGAATTCCGTCGGGCGAGGAGGGAGTGCAAAATTGATGAGAGGAAGCGAGGTGTGCCAATCCGGTCTCGCTTGCGCGAATAGTGTCGCGGACGGTGGAAAGAGCTTTCCCGAGCAAATTATTCCCTTGCCACCGGCGGGGATCTTGGGCCTCGGGGTTGTCCGCCCGGAGACCGATGCCCCAAACGGTGTCAAAAGGATTGGCTTCCGCCAAAAGCATGGAGCCAGTGCTCATAAGGTGATGTTTCATTGCCGAGTTTTGTGTGAACTTGGCAAAAGTGCCTGCCAGGACGGCGTCTTCCCGGACGCGGTCCTAGGTGGCGCCGTCGAAGTTACGCACGGTTCGACCGATGCGTTTGTGCTCGCGCGGGTCCGGCGAGCACATTATCCGAGCCGCTGCGTCGTGGTCGTGAAAAAGGCGAGCCTTTTCAGCCATCATATACTGCTCCGCGCAGGAATATGAGACGTCGTCAACGACAAAGGACGAGGGGGACCACTGTGAAAAATAGGAGGGGGGTTGCCAGAACAGCACCGCCTGCTCCGTTGAGTACTCGAGGGTAGGGTCAAAGACCGACGGTGCCGAACCGCCGGTGGCCGCTGTAGCGGTATGGGGGGGCGGCAGTGTACTTTTCTTAGAACACTGGGCCCCTGGTGCACGAGACGAGTCCGATCCCACGTATACTGGCTCGGTGACACCATCGCTCGAAGGCGAAAAATGGCCAGAAGGTTCTCTTACTGCGCCCGATGGTCTCTCTCTGGAACCAAGGGGGGCAGGGGGCTCTGAGCCCGTTCTGCTTGACGAGAGTTGCGATTCTTCCGAATTTAACGGGTATTCCATCCGGTTGGCCTGACCGGAGGCCGTGGAGTCACCACGGGCTCGTCGGGCAGTGTCAGGTTTCTCCTGCTCCGCTGCAACCGAAGGAGCATGGCGCACGCAGGGTAGCGTGCGCGAAGTCGAATGGGGGCCTGCAGACCCAGAAGACGACTTCAATAACGGAGCTCGGGTGGGTGGCAAAGTGTCCCTTCGAGAGGGCTTGGCCCCTGTAGATCTGCTGGGGAAGGGCGATGAGTTAGCAAATCTTATCGGTTCCTCCTTAACGGAAAAAAGGGAGCGGCCTCCGTTATTGCAAGGAAACGCCGAGTCGAGCTTTGACCGAGATCTCGGGGTTTCGGTGTTGGCCTTCCCGCACCTCAAACCGACCGCCACCGCATGGCCGGGAGGTGAAGGGGGGGGACACCCTCGCGAAGATGAGCGACGCGCAGGCGCAGCACCCTTGGTGCTGTGCGGCGTGTGGCTCGGGGGAGCGGCGCGGTTCGCGCTGACTCCCTTGCCAAGGCTGAGGGGGGCGGCGCTCGAGGCGCCAGCTCCCGTCGCCTGATTAGTGCCGTGGTCGAGGGGGACCGCGCTCGAGGCGCGGGTTCCCGTTAACGGCGAAGCGGCACTTACTGCGCGGGCTCCTGTGCCCCGGCGGTGGGGAGCGGCGCTCAGGGCGCGGGCTCCCGTCACGGGTTTGCGACCTTGAAAAAATGTTACAGGTGGCAGGGGGCTTGGTGGGGTCGCAGCAGGTGTAGATGTGGATGTGTCGTTGTGCCGCCCGGGTATACGGGGCGACGAGCGGGGGGCAGAGCCCGCAGGCGGGACACGAGCATCTTGTGAAATTAACAATATTTCTCCCGGTAATGCTGGCGGTGGGCACGTGGGAGGGGCCGTACCACCGTCGACCTGTCAGTTGCCAGCGCGGAAGGTACCTGGCTGGCGTCCGTTCGGGTTTCCATCCGAATTATGAGAGGCACCATAGCGAGTGCCGGCGACGTGAGCAGGGGCAGAAGAGGCGGGCGAGGGCGGGACACCGCCGTGTTTGTCAGAGCCGGCCTGACTGTAGCCTGCGTGTGTGTTGTGGCCGTCGCTGTGTTTGTTCTGCTGGCCGTGGTGGTGCCCTCGCGAGTTTCCGGAGCGACGTCTATTTTTCTTGTTGTGTCTGTTCTAGCGAGAAGGCTTTTCCTCGCGACGGTAACGTACCATGCGAGCTTGCCAACGCCGGAACGCGGCACCACCGTCCCCGAGTTGGCCGAGATCGTTGTTCAAAAGGCCGCTCTTGTTGCTGAAGTTGGATGCACAGTGTTTGAGCGAGTGTGTGTACTCAAGGCAGTTGAGGCAGCGGCCTCTGTTGGCGCTCAGTTGAGCTGCGCGTTCGGACGACGAGGGCAGGCCGCCCCACAGGCCAGGGTCCTCGGTGTGAATAGACATGCAAACTGCGTGAACTTCGGCATAGTGGAGTTCGTCTAGGGGCCAGGAATTGTAGGAATTGTCAAGCCACGGGTCTGTGCAGTCGGAGATGGCTTGGTTGACATTCATCATGATCGGACTGTTGCGAGACCCCGTCTGCCATGAAGGCGAGGGGGAAGGCGTCCGGCCCTGGCCGCGCCCATTATTGGCGGGCCGGGCCCCTGACAGGGCGGAAGTTCGCGCACCCGTCGAGGAAGTAGGAAGAGAAAAGATTTTTTCGCCGTTGATGGCAGGTGTCTTGTTATTGCCAAGAGTATGAAAAGCTAACCACATAGCGTCCAAAGAGTCGAATGGCCTCGTCGACGTGGCCAAACCTCCGGGGTACAGCGTGGGCATCAAGCTGGGGTACTGCTCATTTACCGCCATCCTAACCACTTCCAAAACCGTCCCAACCCCCGGTGCCAGCACCCGTTCAGAGCCTGTCGCTGCTGAGACTACCACTCGGAACGCTCGGCTAAAATCACAGAAGGGGGTTCCGTTAGGCACGCCAAAGCTATGCAACTTGGCGTAGCACGCCCCCGTGTCGGTGTTGTCGAAGTGGGTGTTGAGCAACCTCAGGAGGAGCGCGAACGCCGCCGGCCCCGTGGCTCCGCTGGCGAGGGCTTCCGACACCTGGCGAAAAAGAACATCCATTACAGCAGTGAGGGAGGCGGTCGTGGGTTTGTCAGGCGTTATCGCCCGTTCAAAGCTCTTTTGGAGGGGTACTCCCAGCCGGGGACCCACACGGCCGCTTTGATGCCTTCGTGGTTGGTTTCGTCGCACTTTACGAGAATATCAGACGTGGAGAGCTTAGCCGAACGAGTGAGCTGCTGTGCGGCTTCCGACGGGTTGATCGAGGAGGGGAAAGGAAGGATTGATATGCGAGCTATGTCCTTGAGACCAGGTGCTGTACGCGCGCTTGACGTCTGCAGTATGCTTGGCTCGCGGCGGCTGCGGCGGCGGCTTCAATCGCAGCTGAATGTGCGTGGGCTATGTTCGACGACACCGGCATGGCGCGGGTGTCGGAGACGGACAGGCGCTCAAGGAGTTCGGCCGAGGCGGAAACATCTACCAATGAGGGGATCACTTGCCTCTTTCCTCTGGCGACGGTGACCTCTGGGACGGTGGAACGCCTCCTGTTGTCCGTGGAAGTAGCAGAGCTGGTTGAGCTGCTTGCTCCGTGGTCTCCCCGCGATCGGTGACTTGGCCGCTTCTCGTCACTCGAAGAGTGACGAACCTTGCCGTTTCTCGCGTTTCCGCGTGGTGCGTCGCGGCGGGAGCTGCCAGAACCCGAGGCGTTTCCTCCATGGCGTCGAGGTCCTTGGCCACGACTCGAAGTGGCGTTGGCGTTTTGTTGTGGCACTTTGATTTTGTGGTGAGCAAAGTCTGCCGGGTCGAGCCAATGGACTCTTCCCAGCCCTAGGAGCCTGCAGGTGTCGTGCGCCCGGCGCAGGCTGGTTACCAGTTGCATCACCTGTGCTGCCACTTGCTGCCCAGTCCATGAGTTGGTGGCCATGTGGGTCCACGTCATCTCCACTGAGATGATGGTGTCGGGAAGGTCTTGCATGAGGGTGCGGGCGCTGTTGACCACAGGCCACCGGGACTCCTCTGGCAAGTACATGTTGACCTTTTCGGCCATCCCCGCAATGCTGCCAGCGAGGAAGTCCGTGCCCCCAGTCCTCCGGAAGGGCTGGTGGGCTTGAACCTCGCCTGGGGAGGGTGTTTTTGAAGCCCGAGGTCGTCATCGGGCGAGCTGTCATGACCGGGTTGGCGAGCTGGCTGCCCGCTGGCTCTGGAACGGCTGGAGCGGAGGGCCGGCTCGCAGCCGGAGCTGTAGTGACCGGTTTGGCGGGCAGGCTCGTAGCCGGAGCCGCAGTGGCGACGGTTGCTCCTTGGGCGTGGTGACCTAGCAGACTCTGAGCTCGGATCGTCTCCAAAGCGTCTCGGGCGGTCCCGATGGCACGCGTGGCCTCCTGGCTGGCGCGAGCGGCCCTTTGGCCGGCGCGGGCGGCCTCCTGGCTGGCGCGGGTAGCCTCGGCAATCGCTTTGCCTGTAGCGAGGCCAGTCGCTTCGGCCGTCGCCAAGGTCTCCTCCGCCGTGGCGATGTCCGCTTCATGACGAGCTTGAGCGGACACGGATAGCCCGTCCGTGAGCGCACCCCAGTTGGAGGTTAGCGCTGCCCTGGTCGCTTCCGGGATGCCGGCCCAAAGGTCTTGGAGTTGTGGGTTGGCGAGCGTGGAGGTGGCCGTACTTGTCGGGACCTGCGTCGCCTGAGCTCGTACGTGGTCTTGCCAATTCGTCGCCTGCTCTATCAGCTCTTCTTCGGACAGCGAACGCGGCGAACGAGGCTCCTGACCCTTGCGGGGCTGCGAACGAGCCTCCCGCTCCTCGCGGGGCTGCGAACGAGCCTCCCGCTCCTCGCGGGGCTGCGAACGAGCCTCCCGCTCCTCGCAGGGCTGTGAACGAGCCTCCCGCTCCTCGCGGGGCTGCGATGTTGGCGAACGAGCGTCCCGGTGTCTGCGGGGTCTCCTGGCTTCGACTTCTTCATCCTCGGTGTCGAGTGATTCGAGCCCGCTCTCTGCCACCGGAGTCGGAGGGAAGACCAGAGATCGTGCAGGAGAACCGGTCTGCGAGGCACGGCCGGAGTGCTGGGACCGGGGTGTCGAACTGCAGTCCCTTGCTCCTGCTGTAGACCCTGGTGGGCTGGCCATCACTGTGCGGCGAGCGGCGGCGAAACGCGCATGGGTCGGGGGCAAATGTACCGGGTTAGCCTCGAATATCCTGGGTATTGTAGCTGGAGGGGTGGCCGCGAGGCCTGTAGTACCGCGTTTTACAGCAGAGGGTGCAGGAAAAACAATTGCAGCATAGCGTTCGTCGGATATGTGCGTAGCAGGGGTCGGTGCAGCAGAGGCAGCAGCAGGGAGCGTGGCGGAAAGTTGTACAGCGTTCAACGCAGTAATGTTGTTTGCAGCATAACGTTCGTCTGGTGTGTGTGCAGCACAGGCCGGTGCAGCAGGGGCAGCAGCAGGGAGTGAAGCAGAAAGTTGTACAGCAGCGTTCGGTCCAGTAAAAAATTTTGCAGCAAGGGCTTGTACAGCAGAGTTCGACACAGGCAGGCGTGCTGTAAGAGCTTGTACAGCAGCGTTCGACGCCTCCCGTGCCGTACGGCGGGCACTGCGGGCACTTGGGGTACGAGCTGGGGTCAAAGGAGGGGGAGTTTTGTTTCCCGCCTCCCCAGCTGTCCAAACAGCAACGGCCGCTCGGCCTTGTACGTGTTCGGTACTGAAATCGCTATTAAAAGGAACTCGCTCCCGAACGGTTGTGGCTGTGCTAAAAATCTCATCGGCGGGAACGGCGAGAAATGCTGCGTCCATACTGAAATCCAGTGTGCCATCTTCGAGGCTTGGCGCGGGAAAAAGTTCTTGAACCGCGTTTTTGCTGTCGAGGCTCGTACGAGTACCAGTGGTGCCCGTATCCGCCGGCCCCGTGTCGTTCCCCGGGCCAGGTAGAACTGGAAGCAGGTGTCGCAGTCTGCTCGAATACTGCTCAGCAGGTGTCGTAGAGCCAGAGGTGGGGGCGGGCTGTCGCAGATCGTGTCGAGGCAGATGGTCCAAACCGGCCGGTTGTCGGAGAGAAGGCTCGCTCCTCGAAGCAGGCCGAGCGTCACCGAGAGGCTGCGAGGCGCTGGAGGTCTTGACAGGCAGAACGTCCTCCGCTGTACAAGAAGGAAGAACAACCTCAGCTGAACAAGAAGGAGCCATGGCGGAGGGCGTGAAGGACTCGACGTGCTTGCCTGGTGGGCACGGAGATCGCAGCTCAGAAGCCTGTCTTGTGGAGGGGTCCGTACGCGTGAAGGGCTCAACTTGCATGCCTGGTGGGCAAGGAGCTCGCGTCTTCGAGGCATGTTGTCCAAGCGAATTCGCAGGAGCTCCGTTGTCCAAGCTCGAGTCCACAGGTTGATCTGATGTACTTGGCGCTTGACCTTCATCGGCGCTTCGTAGACGGTGGCCCAGCAAGGGACCCTGAGGTTCAGGGTCCTGGTCTGCGCTGCCGCGAAGGGGAGCAGATCCTCCCCGTTCTTGAGACGACATCACGGGTGACGGGAGAGCGGAGCAACGCTGCTCTCTCGCTCAGAAAGCACGAATAGCTAACGGCTAACAAAAAAGAAACCGAGCACGAGTAAAAAAACTTTCTCCGTTTTAGACTAGCCCTGCCGATTGCAACGCCAAATGTAGGGGACGCTAGGTATAAGAGGACAGGGTATCCCTAGCCAGGTCAGCCTATGGAACGGGTACTCGTTGGTACTCACGTGTGTTGTTTGCGTAGAGATAGAAGAAGAGCAGGTTTATTCCGTTTTCGCGTGATGAACGACTGAGAAGGCAGGTGAGATGGCCAAAAGCCATCGGGAACCATCCCTGGTTCCCACCTAAGATACCGCCTTCCAAGTACTACCAATACGATTATTATACCTGATACCAGGTATTTACCAAACGTTTCCACATCATGCCAGCAGTACCATAACATCAGTAGTACGGAGGACCATAGTAAATAGGACCAAATGTTGTTGGAAAAAATAGGTAAATGTATAGGTTTTTGTGTGTACCGTGGGTCCTATTTACTATGCTCAGCCGTAATAGTATGTACGTGAAACAATATATAAAATAATCACCATCATCAGCTGTGAGATCCGTGCCGATTTGCGTACTATATGGCACGCGGAGCAGGGGCGTCCAGAAAAAAAGAGAAAACGACACACAGCCCCCCCCAGAGGTCAGAATAGAAAACCGTTGCAACCGTTGTGATCACATGATGAAATAAGAAAATGGAAGAAAAAAATTATCCTTATCTTCATTTTTTTCGCTTGGTTTTAGTAACCCCCCCCCTCCCCCTAACGAACAAAAAATTATGTGAGATGTCGAAAAATAAAATAGACCACCCTCGCGCCGAGTGCAGAGTTTTATGATATACGTCGAGATACGTCAGTACGTATGCATATTTTTCCGGTCTGGTATCATATACGCGACTCGCTTTAAAGACAAACGACCTCAGTAGCCTTTACCGCACCACTGAATTATTATTTAGGATAAAGTATGGAAATCGGGGAATATTTTGTCATCTACCTTTTAATATGGTCGATCAATTTTCAAAAAAAAAAACGCCTGATTTTTTCGAGACAAAGCTCATAAGGGTCGGGGCGGGGTTGGGGTTGGGGTTTGGGTTAGGGTCTAAAGTAGTGTTTTCGGTGTTTTTCGAAATATTCGGTCTCATAACACTGGAACCACACGCGAGCCACAACCAAGTCCCCGATTTCTATACTTTATCCTATATAATAGTTCAGAATTGCGGTCAAGGCGACTCAACGACCTATGAGGCAGTTAAGATTTTGGAACAAAATTCACGAAGCGAGAAGTCCAGCAGAGTTAAAAAAAAACGTTTTCACGTTTTCACTCTTTTCGATAATACCCTGGCCGAAAAACAATCTCAGCCGAAAAAACTCTCCCCACTGCTGATCATCATCTTCACACGATTTATATTACAGGTAAATATTACGCATCTCTGATGGAGACATTGGCAATTGGAAGATTGAGAAGTTGGAATTATCTGTCGTGTGGTACTGCTGTACGTAGTAAGTTTTAGTACTACGTGTGTAGTATTATAGGAAGGTTTCGTACAGTATACTGTACCGGCCCGCTCATATGAAATCAGAAATCGCGCTTAGGCTGACTTTCTTATTTGAGAAAGGGGTGTGTCCCACATTAACTTCAGTATAATAGCTGTCGACTTTCTTATTTCCCCGTAATGTTAAGGCTGAGTTTCTTGCGGGGCACTTTCTTGTGGGAGGGCCGGTAGTGTATTGGAAATGGGACCATTCTTATGGATGAATGTTGACGTGGTATGTTCTCAGTATATTACCCCGGTGGAAACATGCCTGCGACGGTATGTTCATTTCTGGATGAATTCCGATGGGATACACACGCCCATCACTTTCTACTCTACATATAACCCGAACAATAGATATACAACGACCACAACTACTACTGGATAATATATATTTTCTTCTACTTTTGATTATTTGATCTACTTCTTCTCCGTCCGACCCCGCTTCTATGGCCTGATGCTACGGGCCTCGCAAACCTGGCGACCCCAGCACTAGAGTGCTCCATTAACTAGCTGTTGTTGCTTTTTTGTTGCTGTCGGCGAATATATTTACGAAGTGTGGTCCTAAGAGTTGGGTCCGTCTCTAACAAAGCGTAGAAAATAACACCAGTTTTCCCCTCTCAGCTCCACATCCCTCCCGCCGAGGACGCGACATACATGCAGCCACACAAACTGTCGCGCTGTTTTTCTATAAATCATATAGCCGCGAGCTTCAAGCTTCTGTGAAACTATAACCGCGCACTTGGCTATCCGAACTATTATCAATTGAATGTGCTTTATGCCGATGATGTATGCCTGCCCTCCGTGTATTTTATAGCTTCAATCTTGATGAGCCCACGTTCGTTGGCAAAAAATAAGTCCTTTCCTGTGCAACTGCTGCTGCAATGCTGCTCCTGCTGCTGAGGAAAAGTGTGCTCTGCTGTCGCGCTTCTCTGTGCAAAAACAGAAGAAGCTGACAAATAAAATATTAAGGGAGTCAGGCATTATGCAAATATGCCCCGAGTCTGTGTGCTCAGTTTTGGCCATCATCTCGCCGGTCGTCGACATTCTTCTTGTCGTTAGCAACGCGTGTTTTATCTCACCGAGAGTTATACCCGGTGCATCAAACGGTTACATTACTGCTACTACGCTTGCAATAATAGTTATCTTCAAAGAGTTTGCGAGAACCGTGCACGAGTATACATGTTCGTATCATACATAGAAAGCCCGTAATTTTAAATAGTTCTCCCCTCACAAATACTGTAGACACACACTACCTGAGTTTTTACAGGCTCAGATTGTGTCCTCCTCATACGGGATGTACACCCTGCATGATGAAGACATACACAATCCGTAGGCACGCGCGATCGAAGTATTACACTCAGCTAGCAAAGATGAGTTTCGACGAAATCCTCGAGCTCACAGCTGTTGTTTTTTTTAATATTATAAAAGTAGAAGAATGTCGTAGCAGTCTGGAGTTTGGCGGAACGGAGAGAAAAATTGGATCAGTGGGGGGGGGGTGGTTCCAGTAGGGGTGTCTGGGACGGAAAGCCTAAGGGGGGGCATACACAGCCTGTCGATACAACGAGGGCAACCGCAGCAACAACAGCAGCAGTAGCAGCAGCACGGCAGCAGCAACAGTACAGCAGCAGCAGCAGCAGCAGCAGCAGCAGCAGCAGCAGCAGCAGCAGCAGCAGCAGCAGCAGCAGCAGCAGCAGCAGCAGAAGCAGCAGCCAGCCGTAGACAGAGTCGACGGCAGGATCATAGGAAGTAGGGAGACAGCACGTGGTGTTTCGTTGATCGCAATGCCCAAGGAGTACAGCAGTGAATACGAGGAAGTATCATCCTCGCAGGAGAGGTAGACACGGAGCGAGATGAAGATAAAACAGCTGATAGCGGAGTTGGAGCAAGCAGAGCAACAGAGCAAGCGAGGAAAGATGGGCTAGCCAAGGAGGATACAGCCAGGGAGGCGCAGAGCAAGGCAGCAGGCGGGGCAGCAGGTAAACCCGAAGAGAGGAGTGGCGGGCGAGGCGTTCCAGCAGAGGATAGTGGTGGGGGACTCCGCAAGGAGAGCCGAAGGAGGGTACGGGTGAGAGCGACAAAAATTCAACAGCAGACAGAGAGATGGCTGCAGAGAAACGATTGTTCGAGCAAGAGGTGGAAAAAGTGGTAGATAGGAGAATGCATGCCCTAGGTGTAGGCGGACGAATCCATGATACACGCCGTGAATTCGCAAGCGAGCCCCAAGAGCGCACGTGGCATAGGGAGCAGGATCCGCACAACCAGCGGGAAACGTCCAGCCAGCGGGAGCCCCAGAGCGACATGGGAAAACCCTCGAAAAAATGGGGGGTTTCGTATGAGATGGATGCTTGGGGGAATCGGGGACAATTTGGCAAAAAAAACGCGAAAGGAACAAGGAGGGGTTCAGGGCAACCGGATTCAGGAAGGAGGAAGGTGGGAGGTAGGGGATAGAGGCCCCCAATTAGATACACCAGAGGATGTCCGATACTGGGAGCATAGAAGAGGTGAAGATCGAGGGGAGCCCAGTTTCTGGACGCAACGAAGTAGGGAGGATCAAGAGGAGCCCAGCTGGAGGGGGGGAAATGGGAGCTGGATAAAAGGGGGGATCCATGGAGAGTCGGATGGGGATACAATGTTGTGGGATCGAAGAGGAGAGGAGAGAAGGGTTTCGGTGAGCCGAGGTGGGGAGGGGAAGAGGAAAAAGGGGTCTGGGGGGGGAGGGCGAGCGATTTCAGGCGGGGGGGTGAGTTCAGGGAGGGGGAAGGAGACCCGGAATCCAGCAGTTTCTTCAGGGAGCCCGAACCAGCGTCATGGACGCACGTGACGGACATAGGGATGATCATGTGGGGAGTGATAAGAGCGGATGGCGGATTACCGCCGTGGGGTTCTGTGAAGGAACGGGCGAGGGCATCACTGTGTCCGGCAATTTTCTTCATGACCAGGAAACGCGAGAGGGACCCGATGAGTTTCGCCGACCTTGACCTTTCGTTGTACAGAGGACGGAGCTACGCGAGCAACAGGGGGTCGAGTGTGCGGCGGAGTCGCGCACGGAACGAGACGGGAGGTACGCGATGGGGTCGTACGAGGAAGGGGCAAGGAAGGGCACGGTGGGACCGAGCACGAAACGAAGGAGGAAGTGCGCGGCGGGGTCGTGTACGGTACGGGAGTGGAAATACCCGGCGGGGCCGCACACGGGACAAGAGGAGGGGTGCGCGGTGGCGCCGCGCACATAACCAGGGGAGAAACGGGCGGCGAGGCCGCGTATGTACCAAGAGGGAAAGATCACGGCGGGGCCGTGTAGGGAGCGAGAGCGGGGATGAGCGGCGGGGCCGCACACGGATCAAGAGGGGAAGGGCACTTCGAGGCCGTGCACATAACAGGAGTGTTGATGAGCGGTGGAGCCGCACACGGACCTAGAGGGGAAAAACACGGCGGGGCCGTGTACATAACCTAGAGGGGAAGAACACAGAGGGGCCGTGTACATAATGGGAACGGTGATGAGCGGCGAAGCCGTACACGTACCAAGAGGGGAAGAACACGGCGAGGCCGTGCATAGAACGAGAATGGGGGTGAGCGGCGGGGCCACAGACGGATCAAGAGGGGAAGCACACGGCGGGGCCGTGCACAGAACGAGAGAGGGGACGAGCGGTTGGGCCGCACACGGTTCACAAGGGGAACAACACGGCGGGGCCGTGCACTGGACAAGATTCGGAAAGAACGGCGGGGCCTTACATGTATTAAGAGGGCAAGAACGCGGCGCGGCCGTGTACATAATGGGAACGGTGATGAGCGGCGGAGCCGTATACATACCAAGAGGGCAAGAACACGGCGGGGCCGTGCAAAGAACAAGAATGGGGGCGAGCGACGGGGCCGCAGACGGACCAAGAGGAGAAGAACACGGCGGGGCCGTGCACAGAACGAGAGGGGAGACAAGCGGCGGGCTCGCACACGGTTGTAAGAGGGGAAGAACGGCGGGGCCGTGCACCGAACGAGAATGGGCAAGAACGGCGGGGCTGTACACGGATCAAGAGGGGAAGGACACGGCGGGGCCGTGCACATAACGGGAATGGTGATGAGCGGCGGAGCCGCACACGGACCAAGAGCGGAAGAACACGGCGGGGCCGTGCACAGAACGAGAATGGGGGTGAGCGGTGGGGCCGCAGACGGACCAAGAAGGGAAGAACATGGCGGGGCCGCGCACAGAACGAGAGGGGGGACGAGCGGCGGGGCCGCACACAGTGCAAGAGGGGAACGACACGGCGGGGTCGTGCACGGAACGAGAATGGGGAAGAACAGCGGGGGCGTACACGGATCAAGAGGGGAAGAACACGGCGGGGCCGTGCACATAACGGGAATGGTGATGAGCGGCGGGGCCGCATACGGACCAAGAGGGGAAGAACGCGGCGCGGCCGTGTATAGAACGAGAACGAGGGCGAGCGACGGTGCCGCACACGGACCAAGAGGGGAAGAACACGGCGGGGCCGTGCATAGAACGAGAGGGGGGACGAGCGGCGGGGCTGCACACGGACCAAGAGGGGAAGAACACGGCGGGGCCGTGCATAGAACGAGCAGGGGGAGGAACGGCGGGGCCGTACATGAATCAAGAGGGGAAGGACACGGTGGGGCCGTGCTCAGAACGAGACCGGGGATGAGCGGCGGGGCCGCACACGGGCCAACAAGGGAAGAACACGGCGGGGCCGTGCACAGGACGAGAAGAGGGATTAGCGGTGGGGCCGCACACGGACCAAGAGTGGAAGAACACGGCGGGGCCGTGCATGGAGCGAGAATGGAGGCGAGCGGCGGGGCCGCACACGGACCAAGAGGGGAATAACACGGTGGGGCCGTGCACAGAAGGGGAATGGAGACGAGCGGTGGGGCTGTACACGAACCAAGAGGGGGGGGGCACGGCGGGGCCGTGCATCAAACGAGGGAGGGGGTGCGAGGCAACCGCTCAGCGCGAGGGAGGCGCATCAGGCGAGGGTGGTAGTGGAGCGAGAGATCCAGCGCTGGAAGAGGGCGTTGGGGCGTTTGGGGAAGATAGGGGACGATGCGGAGGAACGGGATCGGCTGTTACGGGTGGTGGCAGAGGTTGGGGGGGGTTATTTTGCAACAGGAGGGGGTCGTGCGGCGGCTTCTGCAGCTGAGCAAACTGCATCTGAATGGGCAGGAGAAAAGGGGGGAGGGGGAAGGGAAGGAAGAAGGTGGAGGCCAGGAGGGTGCTTTGGCTGACGGAGGAGTTCACGGAGGACGTGGGGTGGTGGAGATGGTGCCTGAAGGAGGGCATGGCCGGGGAAGGGGAAAGGCTNGGAGAGGTGGGTGAAACTCTGACGCCCCCCCCTCGTCCATTTCCCCCTTCCCCACCTCCCCCGTCTCCTATTCTAGCTGATGTACGCGGCTGACCTGCCCCCCACCCTGACAGGCAACCTCAACAGCCAAACCCATTCAGAAGCCGCGTTTCCAGCCTGTCTCTCCCATTTTTCTTCTTCTACACGCCCCACCTCACCCCCCTATCCCGGCAGCCTGCTTGGCTACGCTTCCCTTCCCGCCAGCCTATGAAGACCACAGGGGATCCTCTCTATTCGACCTTACGTGTCCCTCAAACGCCTGCAACACCCATTCCTCCTCTCTATAGAGTTTTTCACGGTAGGGGCTCCCAACCCCGCGAGCCCCATTGCTCATACTATCCTTCATTAGTGCAGCGCTAACTGCTCTTGTATCCGCCCCGCCACTGCCCCCCCTCCCTAGTGATCCCCATTTCGCCCCCACCTTCTCCAGCTCACTCCTTAACCAGGGCGTCGCCTTCACTCTCGTCCACACCTCCCACTCCTCCCCCCCTCGGCTCCTGAATGCCATATATGGGGCGGTCTTCCACCCGAGGGACACTGCTTCGGAAATGCCCACACCGCTCCCCACAGTCCAAGACCTCCCCCTCCAGCCCCCTCCGGCCCCACGCCCCCCTCTCATTAACCTGACCGCCCCTGTTCTGCCCTGGTCCCCTGTTCTCTCCTGAAACGTGCTTCCACCGTGCCACCGCCCTTCTCTTTCGGCCCCGGCTGTACACCCTTCTCGGAGAGTGCTATGCTCCCGCACCGGCGGCATCAACCTGGTGCACTCCCCCCCCCCCGGGAACACTCCGGATGCCGTCGCCTCAGCTGGTACGAGAAGGGCAAACCGGCCCACTCCATCTTCCCCCCCCCCCCCCACTCTCTATATGTTCGATACACTCCTCCCCCACCCTGGTCATCTCTCCCGTTTGCGATCTCTTCACTCGCGTCTGGCTGCGCGCCTCCCCGTGCCCCTCTTGGGCGCTTTCCCGTCGCCCTGATCCTAAGTGCTGCACCTACCCTCTCCAGCCCGGTCCTCAAGCAGAATGTTGCCTGCCCTCTAGTCCACACCTTCCACTCCCCCCCGCTCCTGTAGGCCATCAGGGGGGCGCTCTCCCCCCCCGGGATCCTGGTCTGGTAGTACTCGAACAGCTCCACCAACAGGTCCACCACATTCTCCCCCAGCCCCCGCCCCTTCGCCTCCTTCGTCCTCACCATGACCGCCCCTTTCCTTCCCTGGTCCCCTTTGCCCCCTTTGAAGTGTACTTCCACTGTGTCTGCAGCCCCCCGTCTCTCCGGCCCCAGTTGTACGCCTTTCTCGAAGAACGCTATGCACCCCCGTCTCAAGCAGTAGACCTGGTGACCCCCCCCCCCCTCCCCTGCGAACAATTCCGATGCCCTCAGCAACAGCTGATACGATAGGGCCAACCTGATCCATGCTATCCTCCCCCCCACGCCCCATCCGTCTACGCGCTCCTCCATCACCTTGATCATCTCCCATGTTAGCGGTCTCCTCACCCAMGTCTGGTTCCCTGCCTCCACGTGCGCCCTCTTGATCCCCTTCCTCACCGCTTTGATCCTGAAATGTTGCAGCGGCAATGACAACCCCACCCACTGTTCGTGGTAGAAGTTCATCGCGATCAGCTTCCCTGCCACGGTCGCCTCCTTGTTCTTCCTCTCCGCACAGCAGTAGGCCATACAATCCGTCAACTCGTCCACCAGCTCCCACTCGCTCATCTCCCCCCCCCAACCAATCCCCCTTTCCTCTCAGGACCCTCCAGCTCACCCACAACCTCCAACCTTGCGTATAAGTCTTCCGAGTCGACCTCGCAACTCGTCCGAGTGCGTAGCTGCGCGCAAAATATCCGAACACATCTCCGTCCCTTCCTTCCCGAGCTGCCATGGACGCTGAAGAACGGCGCCGCCAACCTTTACCCCGGGGGGGGCGCGGGGGCGGGGAAAGAAGAAGGCGGAGGCCAGGAGGGTGCTGATGCTGACGGAAGAGTTCATGGAGGACGTGGGGTGGTGGAGACGGTGCCTGAAGGAGGGCATGGCCGGGGAGGAGGAAAAGCTGGCGGCGCCATTCTTCAGGTTCGTGAAGCAGGCCCACAAGAGGACCTGGCTTTTGGACGCTTCGTTCGAGGCTGTTAGGGGGCTGTGTCTGGAGACGGGCGTGCACTGGAGATATAACTTGTCAGAGGAGGCGAGGAAAAGGACGATTAGGTGCAGGAAAGACGGGGGCATAATCCGTTTGTCCGTCAACGTTCTGGAGCTGATGGGGATGGTGGTGACAGCCTACGTGACGAACGTGATCAGGAAAGACAGGCCAGAAAAGAAGGGGGAGCCGGTGCTGATGAGAGGGGATAGTTCGTTGGCGGTGCAGTGGGTATTAACTGCGGGGGGGGGGGAAGGTGAAGAGAGGTCGGGAGGGATGATGAGGATTGTGGGAGTCTTGGAGCGGATAGAGGGGTGGAGTTTCCAGGCGAAGCATGTGCGGGGGGTGAAGAACGTACTGGCCGACTGGATAACGAGGTGGAAGGAGAACGAAATCCAGACCAGGCTGACCGCAGAACGTCCCATCGTCGTTTGGCAGGCCCAGGAGCTCGAGAAGGAAGGGACGGATATGTGTTCGGAGATTTTGCGAGGACCTACGCACTCAGACGAGTTGCGAGGTCGACTCGGAAGACTTATGCGCAAGGTTGGAGGATGTGGGTGAGCTGGAGGGTCCTGAGAGGAAAAGGGGGTTGGTTGGGGGGGAGGGGTGAGCGAGTGAGAGCTGGTGGACGAGTTGACGGAGTTTATGGCCTACTGCTCTGCGGAAAGGAAGAACAAAGAGGCGACCGTGGGGGGGAAGCTGATCGCGGTGAACTTCTACCACGAACAGTGGGTGGGATTGTCATTGCCGCTGCAACATTTCAGGATCAAAGCGATGAGGAAGGGGATCAAGACGGCGCACGTGGAGGCAGGGAACCAGACGCGGGCGAGGAGACCGCTAACATGGGAAATTATCAAGTTGATGGAGGAGCGCGTAGACGAATGGTGCGTGGGGGGGAGGATAGCATGGATCGGGTTGGCCCTATCTTATCAGCTGTTGCTGAGGGCATCGGAATTGTTCGCAGGGGGGGGGGGGGGGGTTCACCAGGTCTACTGTTTGAGGCGGGGGGACATAGCGTTCTTCGAGAAGGGCGTACAACTGGGGCCGGAGAGACGGGGGGCTGCAGACACAGTGGAAGTACACTTCAAAGGGGGCAAAGGGGACCAGGGAAGGAAAGGGGCGGTCATGGTGAGGACGAAGGAGGCGAAGGGGCGGGGGCTGGGGGAGAATGTGGTGGACCTGTTGGTGGAGCTGTTCGAGTACTACCAGACCAGGATCCCGGGGGGGGAGAGCGCCCCCCTGATGGCCTACAGGAGCGGGGGGGAGTGGAAGGTGTGGACTAGAGGGCAGGCAACATCTTGCTTGAGAACCGGGCTAGAGAGGGTGGGCGAGAATGCACGGCCGTAGTCATATGACCATAGACCCTCGCATCCCTACAATGCCGGGACGGAGAACGCTGGGTTTTCACCAACCAGGCAAGGGTTAGGCGAAGAACGCGGCTTCTGAATGGGAGTTTGGCTGTTGAGGGTGTCTGCCAGAGTGGGGGGCAGGTCAGCCGCGTACAATAGCTGGAATAGGAGACGGGGGAGGGGGGCACGGGGGTATGGACGAGGGAGAGACCCGTCTGAGTTCGCCCACCTCCCCCGTGGGCGCCACGGGATACTACTAATGAACAAGCATTTTTCGTGAAGAGGAGACCAAAGTAGAAGAATGTCGTAGCAGTCTGGAGTTTGGCGGAACGGAGAGAAAAAATGGAAACAGGGGGGGGGGGTTCCAGTAGGGGTATCTGGGACGGAAAGCCCAAGGGAGGGCACACACAGCCTGTCGACACAACAAGGGCAACATCAGCAACGACAGCAGCAGTAGCAGCAGCACAGCAGCAGCAACAGTACAGCAGCAGCAGCAGCAGCAGCAGCAGCAGCAGCCAGCCGTAGACAGAGTCGACGGCAGGATCATAGGAAGTAGGGAGACAGCACGTGGTGTTCCGTTGATCGCAATCTCCCACCCACCCACCCGATTGCGTCACGAGCAGGGAGGTTAAAGGGGGGGGGGGAAGGGGGCGACACTCAAGCGAGGTCAGTACTCTTATTTTTATGACCGAAGGGGCCCTTCTGTCATGAACACAAAAGTGTTACAAAAAAATAGTGTCTGTGCATATGGTGTTTTTTTTTTTTTTCTACGATAAGAAGGCAAGGTCATAACCGTCGTAGTGGGGGAGGGGGGTGGTTACGAGTTTATGTTTGTGTGTTTGGGTTGCTTTCGGCTGTTGAAGTTGTCTGCCAGGGGTTGGCAGATCAGCTGCGTACAACAGCCGGAATAGGGGATTATGGCTGTTGAGGTTGTCTGCCAGAGTGGGGGGCAGGTCAACCGCGTACAATAGCTGGAATAGGAGACGGGGGAGCGGGGAAGGGGGGTATGAACGAGGGAGAAACTCGTCTCAGTTCGCCCACCTCCCTCGTGGGCGTCACGGGATACTACTAATGAACGAGTATTTTTCTTGAAGAGGAGTAAGTACGCGCGATCGAAGTTTTACACTCAGCTATGTAGCAGAGATGAGTGTCGACGAAATCCTCGATTTCACAGCTGTTTTTTCCTTTTTAACCCTTTTAGAACTGCAGTCCCGTTTTGGGGACAAATTACTTAGAATTAGAGTGGTTTGTCCCCAAAGCGGGACTGCAGTTCTAAAAGCGTTAATACTCGTATATATATATAATATATTAACGTACACTATCCTTCTTACCATTCAAGAAATAACGGGGAGCCATTCTTGATCGTTCTGACAAGACACTTCATATTAAATGCAACCTTCTATCTGTGCCGTACTTGTAGCCTTGTGAGCGCACGTATTATTCTTGTTATACTGAGCACTTGCGACAGTAGTGCGTTGAACGTTGGATGATTCGCATTTGAAGCCCTGAGCACTACGTATATATGGTCTCAGTTGAGCGAGCTGCGGCTTTTTTGCGCCAACCATATAATGAGCACCTATGACTATTGACCCATAAACTAGCTTTTATAATGAGCACCATGGCATTTGTACCTATTTTTTATTTTATTTTGTTTTTCCATCTATCTCATTTATTGTCATCGCACTTCTGTTTTTCTCCCTCTCTAGTCGGAACTCGGACCCGGGGTCACAAAGTAGGCTCCTCTCCCTGCTCTCCCTGTACGGTTATTGCCTCGATTTCTATCTCGCAGAGATTCCGCCTTCCCAACGCTCGTCGATCTCCATCGAATTTCGCACATATGACTATTTACCCATAAACTGAATTGTTACAATTATATGCATATACATACCCTAACAGAACATCATAGCCCGTGCGGGTGCGATATCAGGCACCAAGCAAATTTTACAGTTACTAGGCAAGGGAACGTGCCAGCAAGCGATTATTTGCCATTTACGAATCAAGGACAGCCATTAAGAGAATATGTACGAGCCAGCAAGTAAGTGCGCAGCTACGTCTTACAACCATTGAAAGGGAATCAAGGATTGGAACAGACGTTTCATGGGAATCAAAGGCTGAGAACCACCTTGCAGTAGAGTGCTTGTAAGTCGTGGTGGCTCCACATAAACCATGCATTAGCGTGCTGACAATACGTGGTGGCTCCACATAAACCCATGCAAATATGTATATGATGCAGAGATGTAACCCTTGAGAACCGTACTTCCCGTTTGGAGACAAACCACCCGACAATTTAGCATATATATGCATATATCGGTACAGCAGTAGTGCCAGGTTGATAATAGATGAGCTACACACTCTTCTTGTACATACCTGGTATCGCGCTTAGATACCTGGAGGAAATGAGTGACGACCACGATATGCCAGATGTAAAAACCTGAACGAGCATCAAGGTCTGGCGACCTAAATCGTTAACAAGAAGAAGGTATGCACGGGGCGTGTGTACAGTAGGACTTCGACCACACGCTGCAAGTCGATGGCACCATACCAACCACCGATAACTTTGGCAGGGTTGGAGTAAAATACCTATTCTCCATACGGCAAAATCAACCGGACCAGACCCAGTCAGCCATTACCTGGTCGTTAGTGGTGATTCCACTGTGTCGTACACCGTTATGTAACCACTACTTAGTGGTAAACTCTAAGGCCCTGTCAAAGGGGGAAAATACTTGTATGACACGCATCAGATAATAAAGCGTGCCACTAAATGCAAACACTTTTTATATGCCCTTACGAGTAGTCACCATACGCACGCACGTCACATTCTAGGATGAAGAATCGGCACGGACACTGGGTGTACTGGATGTCGATGAGTAGAAAGGAAGGTTCAATGTGAAGAACATACACATGCGCGGGTGACAGGTATACGGTAGATATACAGGATATACTCCAGAATCAAATGTTACCCGCGCATGTGATAGCTATTGCCCGAGGTTATATGCTTGCCACGATGGTTAGAGGCGTTATTGCTGTGCTCGTGGCGGCGTAAACCTAACCGAGAGAAATACCGCGTTAAAAACAATGCAACGGCAGGCATCTCTATAATTATTGGCTGGGCGACAACACGTTGTTGATTTATTTTATTGTTTTAATTTATGTTTGTTGGGCGTGCTTGTTATAGGGCTGGCTGGCTCGATCGAGTGCAGTTGAGTGGAGTTCAGTGTCGTGTCGTGTCTTGTTGTGTCGTGTAGTGTCGTGTAGTGTCGTGTAGTGAGCGGGTGAAGCTGAGGGTTGGAATGCATTGTTTTTTCTTGAATGGTACCATGATAGCATACCATTCACTCAATCAGCATCAAGTTTGCGAGACGTCCTTGGATTTCAGAAAAGTAATTGCAAACTCCCCTCAGCACGTCTCCGTCACCCCCCTCCCCGTTGCCGTAGTGTCCGCTGTCGTTGATTCAGGCCCTCTTCAGGGCACATATATTACCATCTACTATAGAATGGCGCATTCTTGAACCCAGAAAAAAAACTTAGAATTCAGTCACAGTTCAGGCATCCAACACGGGACGAGACACCCCAATAACTTTGTTCCAGGATATGTACAGAGCCTGTCAGTGTATCCATGCTAAATAAGTAGTTGTATTCCCGAGTTTGGTGTGCATACATACTGCAGGGAGTAGTTGCTTTTGAAAATGAGTGTTTCGTACATGCCGGACTCGAACGCGTGCATTTCCAGGCACGGACGTGGAGCGATGAACACCTTCAGAACGAGTCCCACATATTTGAGGACAAATTACTTGAAATTGGGGTTGGACATTTATTTCCGTTCTGAATGGGTTAGCGTGCGACAATTCGCATTGTTTGCTGGTCGTCCAAGGAAACCACTGGTGTCTATCCCACGTAGATAAAGGCGCGCTGTTATTTTGTACCTACCTGGTAGGAAATAGGACGCGTGCTGCGATAAAGGTGGCGCTTTTCGGCTGCAACGTTTTCTGAATAACGGGCCTCCTTAACCCAAAATCGTCTATTTTGTTTTTTGCAATAAGTTTCGTTGCTTACTTGGGCCGGCCATGAGATTGTTCGTCGCGTTTTTTTTTTGTTTTCCTGTCGTAATCCGTTTTCGAGTGGGGGGTATAGAGGTCCTCAGTTGGCCACCCTCAAAAACACCTTGGTGCACTTCTAACGTTCATAATGCCGCGATTCTATTTTGTATCTGGTAGGAAATACGTAAAAATACGTTTATAGGATGAGGCCGGGCCCCTTTTGCGGTCCTCGGTGGTAGTGGTTGTGGGGTGATCGGATCTGTGTGCTACCATAGGGGTACCGCCTTTGTTGCCGTCCGAGGCTACTATTTCTGACTGATGAGAGTTTGCACTACTCACAGGAACTACCCGACATCTTTAAAGTCATTTCATCAACTTCCGAGGCAAGCCCAGGGCATAGGACTGGGCTTTATCAGGATAAGCGTGCACGATATGGTTTTTTGTAAAGATGTTTTTGGGTGATACAGAGAGCTCCTCGTGCGGGGAGCCTCGAGAAATGTCTCTGCCGGTGTACTCCTACCGTAGCATGCGTTGAGTACACACTTCCTGATATCGCACCGCACACGGAGAATGCGGTGGAATAGACTCGACATCGGTCTAGGTTGTCCCGCACTTTTGTGGCACCTTGTGTGCATATATATTTTGGAACCATACGATGGTGTAAGAGCGAAGATACAGGGTGATACTAAAAAGTAAGTGAGAACGGCGTAACACGGCTGACACGCCCAACCGAGACTAACGGTTGGTATTTCATCCCGTTTTCTCCGGCTAAAGTAATATTTGCACCTTTCTGCGAGACTTTGATTTGATACACCAGATGGATGTTTGAGCCCCTTTGAAACGCGTTGAGATTATTTAGAGCCCTCATGAACCCACGGAAGCACTACGACGTAGCAACAATAAATATTTACGCAACAGTTTAGACGTTGTTCAAGAAGCCCCATACAGCCCGCTTCCGTGTGACCCCATAGGCCCGACACATCTTCACGCTTGTGTGGGGTCGTGTACAACTTCTGGTTTACCTCAGCAGAAATATAATCCGGTAGTTGTGGGGTGAAGTCGAGATCGATCCCGGTTCGTCCAACAACAAAACGGATGTGTTCCTATAAAAACGGATAAACCTTACCGTACTGCTCGGCCTTCGCCGTCAGAATATAGCTATATACCACTCTGTCCTGAAATATAAGAACCATATTCATTGAATATCAATATGAAAATGTTCCTTGTATTTCGGTACAGAGTGGTACGTCCGACTGAGGAGTTCCAAGAAGCTGAGTTTTGTTTTGTGAATTAGTGATTTGGGGGTACACCCCCTTTGTTTTCGGGCATTTGGGGGCATAGGAAAAATGCGCCAGCGCCGGGCGCTCCCGCGTACCCAAACGGCCCTCAAATACAATTCCAACGCCCTGGCGAGATGCCCGAAGCCCATACCAAGCACGCACATAATGTGTTTTTCGGGAACTTTCTTGGTTCTAACGGGACAGCGGCGCATGAGAGGGGGCAGAAGAAGCCCCCCCCTTTGAACATATATTGGGCGGGGATAACCCCACGTATCGGCAAAAATTATCTACTACCCCCGATTCACCCCCCCCCCCCCTCCATTTGGCCGAAACTAGCGCCCTTTTAACCACCTGTGACAACCTCAAAAACGACTACAGTATACGTATACACGTCACCGCCCAGCAGCCCGAATAGACCATGGGGCGAAATCTTTTGAACTTGCGAGTAGTCGAAATCGTTTGTCTTCCAAGAACTCTTGGCACAACTGTGCAAACCAATATTATAGTATAGACGACATCTAGATATCGATTCTTCTGAGAAAACACGATGGTTCTGAGAGAACGCATATGCGTGTAGAACTTGAGTTGCTGGGTGCCTTGTGCTTCGTTGCTGGGTGCTGGGTGATAGGTGCTCGGTGCTTGGTTGTCGGACGGGAGGGGTGCTTGGGACACGAGCAAAATATTGCGCAACGAACTCAACGTGGCGGGAACGGGTTGTTCCACCTGACTCCACGGTCAAAGTCGCTGTGTATCTGTGCCGTGCGTGGAACAGCGGGCTGGTGTGTTCGTGTACGGATCACCCAGCAACGAAGCACCAAGCACCCAGCAACCCACGACCCATACGCATATATATATATATGTTCAAAACATAAATATATAAATACGTCAGCTATGAGTTCGACCGATTGAATAGTTGATAGACAACTTTGCGTGTTCTGATTCTCCCGTCAATCTCCTTATGCTTTATCAAAAGAACCGATATCTTCTTATCGTTTATAAATGTTTCAGCTGTATAGTATGTCCCGAGATTTCTCGGGAGACAAACGATTTCGACTACTCGCAAGTTCTGGGTGTTCCGCGACTGGTGCTACGGTAGGGGAGGTAGCCTGATTTTTTTCTACCACGTTTACTCGACTCGGGCGAGTGGCTCTGTACCTCGCTCAAAACTGGACGCAGGTGTATCATGTTGTTGTCGCAGAGTAGCACGCCTACCATGGTGGTGCATATCTCGGCAACGTAAAGCGTCAAGACTTCAAACATCGCGAAGAAGTGTCGTGGTCACGAGGCGGAGTGGCTCTCATTCGCTGAAAGTATAGGACTTAAAAGCGACCCCTCTGCCGTAGCACCAGTCCCGCCCCGTGGTCTTATCGGGCTGTTGGGCGATGACGTGGATACGTGCACTGTAGTCGTTTTCAAGGCTGTCACAGGTGGTCAAGAGGGGGTTGGGCTTCGACCAAGTGGGGCGAAAATTTGGCCAATTAGGGGTAGTAGATAATTATATTAGATACGTGGGGTTATCCCGTCCAAATATATGGTCAAAAAGGGGGGGGGGGTAGTTTGCCCCCTCGTGACCCGCTGTCCCATTATAGGCCTAAGAAGATGCCCGAAAAAACACAGTCGTGTGCGTGCTTGGTATGGGCTTCGTGCATCTCGCCAGGGCGTCGGAATTTCATTTGAAGCCTGTTTGCGCACGCGGTAGCGCCTGGGGCCGACGCGTTTTGCCTATTCCCCCAAATGGCCGAACAAACAGGCGGTATAGCCCCAAATGGTCATTTCCCTAGTTACTACTCAGTTGAATAAAAAAGCCGGTCGCGCGTTTATTGTGTTTATTCCTCGGTAAGGATGTGGGATGCTTTCCAGTGGGTGACGGATAGCTTTGCCGTGAGGCAATATTACTGTTCATGCAGTGGTACTGTAGTGCACGCAAGTGAAGTATCTCTCAGTTCCTGCAGGCACGCGAGAGACCTCCAAGCACTGGGCTCAGTTCTGAGAAAGTTCCCTGATTTTTTGCCTCTCCTCTGGGAGCTGAGATACGCATACACGAGTTTTGTTTTTGCTTTATTTATCCTGGTATAAGTGACGATTTTATCTGTAAGCTACAGAGTACCAACCGAAGGAAGCAGCCGCTGTACACACGTCGCACATTCTACAACGGCTACTACGTACGGTATATCACGCAGCACATAAATTAGGCAGCTAACAACAAGAAAAGCTGTAGCAGGGCATACAGCGGTGCAGATCCCCTGTGGACAAACACAGGCGAACGTCAAATGCATGCAGCCGAGGTTACTTGTTGTCTGACCTCCGAGCGATTACGATCTCTTCCCTCTCTCCTCTATCCGTCGCTCGATCGGCTTGATAGGCGCCGGCAAAGTAAAAGTCATCAGGGTCAACCCCGATCATTATGCTGGGGGGGGTGATATATTTACAGAACTCGATCCGGAGTGTAGGTATTTTGGACACGCGATCATCTCTATTGGATGCCAATACCCATAAATATAGGAACGACCTCGCCGGTTCGATTTGTCTTCGCGTATCTACCTGCTCCTTTTTGTCTTAATGTCCCA
Source organism: Saccharina japonica (assembly GCA_008828725.1). Taxonomy (NCBI): domain Eukaryota; class Phaeophyceae; order Laminariales; family Laminariaceae; genus Saccharina; species Saccharina japonica. Next base: position 118,823 of record MEHQ01002821.1, read on the forward strand.
TTGTGGCTAGCATTAGACTGTAGTAGATGTTTCCATGCCCGTCACAACGTTATCCAACAACGAGAGACGAAAAGGTACAGGGGTCCGCATCTGAGATAGACCTGTTTTTTAATAAATCTGTCGATAATTTTATTGTGTTAGTATCGCAATCGAATGAGTAACATTCGCGTTGCTAGTCTCCGGTCTTACTAAAAAATAAGGTGTTGAGAAAGGGCCGTTATTATACTGAAAGAACCAAGGTAAAGAATCACACGCCGTTTGCGTCCAACGGTGCCGTGAGTAGAAATGAAAATTTGAGTTTTGTGTCTTTTGCTTTTGACGTCTTTTTTGTTTAGTATTCACCTTCGAAGGCAGATTTCGTATGGGATTCCCAATGGCCAATTTTCAACACACTTATTTTCCGAAGGCTATGAAAATCACATTCTAGACAAAATATTCATAATGTAATCACGGAGATAGGCTATACGATCATCATACAATGTGTTTTAGTGAAAATGTTTCATTTTTGATGGCGCTGAAAACATTTTCCGTTTCTGGGTTATTTCCTTACTGTCTAGTTTCTGTTTTGTTTTTTAACCTAGACGTGTTTCCAGTCTATTCCACCGCATTCTTCCGTGTGCGGTACGATATCAGGAAGTGTGTACTCAACGATGCTACGGTAGGGTCACCGGCAGAGACATTTCTCGAGGCTCCCCGCACGAGGAGCTCTCTGTATCACCCAAAACTCTTTACAAAAAACATATCGTGCACGCTTGTCCTGATAAGCCCAGATCCTATGCCTGGGCTTGCCTCGGAATTGGTGAAATGAATTTAAAAATGTCGGGTTAGTTCCTGTGAGTAGTGCAAACTCTCATCAGTCAGAAATAGTAGCCTTGGACGGCACAAAGCGGTACCCCTATGGTAGCACACAGATCCGATCACCCCACAAACCACTACCACCGAGGACCGCAAAAGGGGCCCGGCCTCATCCTAAAAATGATATTTTTACGTATTTCCTACCAGATACAAAATAGAATCGCGGCATTATGAACGTTAGAAGTGCACCAAGGTGTTTTGAGGGTGGCCAACTGAGGACCTCTATACCCCCACTCGAAAACGGATTACGACAGGAAACAAAAAAGAAACTCGACGAACAATCTCATGGCCGGCAAGTAAGCACGAAACTTATTGCAAAAAAAACAAAATCAGACGATTTTGGGTTAAGGAGGCCCGTTATTCAGAAAAAGTTGCAGCCGAAAAGCGCCAACTTTCGCAGCACGCGTCCTATTTCCTACCAGGTAGGTAAAAAATAACAGCGCGCCTTTATCTACGTGGATAGACAGTCGTGGTTTCCTTGGACGACCAGCAAACAATGCGAATTTCGGCACGCTAACCCATTCAGAACGGAAATACAATGTCTTCTAACCCAATTTAGTAGTTTGTCCCAAATTGTGGGACCTCGTTCTAGAAGGGCTATCATCGCCCCTCGCCGTGCCTGAAATGCACGCGTTCGAGCCGAGATGTACGAAACACTCATTTCAAAAGCAACCACTCCGAATATCACACTCGGAGAATACAACTACTTATTTAGTCATGGATACACTGACAGGCTCGCAACATTCTGAAACAAAGTTAGTTGGGGTGTCCTCGTCCCGTGTTGGATGCGCTAACTTTGACTGAATTTAAGTATTTTTCTGGGTTCAAAGAATGCAGCCATTCTACTAGTATACCTGGTTATTGTCCTGAAGATGGTCTGAATCAACGACAGCGACAACTACGGCAACGGGAGAGGGGGTACGAGACGAGCTGAGGGAGTTTGCAATTACGTTATTCTGAAAATCCAAGGACGCTCGCAAACTATGATAGGCTGAGGTGAATGGTATGTCTATCATGGTATCATTAAGAACTATCGATGCATCCCAACCGCCAGCTTCACCCTCTCACTACACGACACTACACGACACTACACGACACTACAAGACACCACGCACGACACGACACCGCATTCCGCTGCACGCGATCGAGCCGGCCAGCCCATTACTAGGCACGCCCAACACACAAAACAAATAAACAATAAAACAAAACCACAACGTGATGTCATCCAACCTTCAAGTGTAGAGGTGCCCGCCGTTGCGATATTGTTAGACGCGTGCTACGGTAGAGGTAGCACTTTTTGACTGAGTCGGTTTTTGAACGATCGGGCTCCTTAACCCAAATTCGTCGGACTTTCATTTTTGTGACGAATACGTTTCAGCGTATACTTCGGTTATGAGAGTTCGCATCCGGCAGCACTTATATTTTCCACCAWAGTCATTTTTTCGGTGAGGTATGACGCCCTGTAAGTGAGGAGCTCAGAAAAAGCACGGTACACCTCTATCGAAGCATCCGTCGTTAACGCGGTCTCTCTCTTTCTGGGGGCTACGTTCGTGCCGCCGCGAGCACAGCAAAAACGCCTCCAACCATCACGGCAAGCACAACCTCCATGCCAGCACCAGGAAGCGCTGCCGACAACGCGCGTCGGGCCCCGCTCGCATCGCTACCCTCCTCCAGCGGCACGGGCGCGGTGGGGGCCTCGCTCCCCAAGAAATCCCCGCGGGCGCCGTCGACCGCAGTCGGTGCGGCGGTAAACCCGGCGGGAGTCGGNGAGGGGACAAGGGGGTACCCGTGGTATGATGAGAGGGGGTCACTTTTCTGTCACGCCTATTATCTTGAAAATCGGGAACACCTTTGGAATTATGCTTGCTGAGTCTCCGGTCCAAGGACCGGAGAACTGAAAGAACCAAGGTAAAGAATCACACGCCGTTTGCGTCCAACGGTGCCGTGAGTAGAAATGAAAATTTGAGTTTTGTGTCTTTTGCTTTTGACGTCTTTTTTGTTTAGTATTCACCTTCGAAGGCAGATTTCGTATGGGATTCCCAATGGCCAATTTTCAACACACTTATTTTCCGAAGGCTATGAAAATCACATTCTAGACAAAATATTCATAATGTAATCACGGAGATAGGCTATACGATCATCATACAATGTGTTTTAGTGAAAATGTTTCATTTTTGATGGCGCTGAAAACATTTTCCGTTTCTGGGTTATTTCCTTACTGTCTAGTTTCTGTTTTGTTTTTTAACCTATATCGTTTTCCAGTCTATTACACCGCATTCTTCGTGTGCGGTACGATATCAGGAAGTGTGTACTCAACGTATGCTACGGTAGGGGTGCACCGGCAGAGACATTTCTCGAGGCTCCCCACACGAGGAGCTCTCTGTATCACCCAAACCCGTCTTTACAAAAAACAATATCGTGCACGCTTGTCCTGATAAGCCCAGACCTATGGCCTGGGCTTGCCTCGGAAATTGGTGAAATGAATAAAAATATGCCGGGTTGTTCCTGTGGGTAGTGCAAACTCTCATCAGTCAGAAATAGCAGCCTTGGACGGCGACAAAGTCGGTACCCCTATGGTAGCACACAGATCCGATCACCCCACAAACACTACCACCGAGGGCCGCAAAAGGGGCCCGGCCTCATCCTAAAAATGAATTTTTACGTATTTCCTACCAGATACAAAATAGCATCGCGGCATTATTAACGTTAGAAGTGCACCAAGGTGTTTCTAAGGATGGCCAACTGAGGACCTCTATACCCCACTCGAAAACGGATTACGACAGGAACATAAAAAGAAGCACTCGACGAACAATCTCATGTGCCGAGTATGTGCTACGAAACTTATTGCAAAAAAAAACAAATCGACGATTTTGGGTTAAGGAGGCCCGTTATTCAGAAAAAGTTGCAGCCGAAAAGCGCTATATCTTTCGCAGCACGCGTCCTATTTCCTACCAGGTAGGTAAAAAAATATCAGCGCGCCTATATCTACGTAGGATAGACAGTGGTGGTTTCCTTGGACGACCAGCAAACAATGCGAATTATCGGACGCTAACCCATTCAGAACTGAAAACAATGTCTTCGTACGCTAATTTTAGGTAGTTTGTCCCCAAATTTGTGGGACCCGTTCTAAAGGAGCTATACTCGCCCCTCGCCCGTGCCTAGAAATGCACGCGCTCGACGCCGGGATGTACGAAACGCTCAGTTTCAAAAGCAACCACTAAACTCGGAAATACAACTACTTATTTAGTATGTATACACTCTGACAGGCTCCGCACACATTCTGAAACAACAGAGTGGGGTGTACCGCCCCGTGTTGGATGCGTAAACTTTGACCGAATTGTAAGTATGTTTTCTGGGTTCAAAAATGCACCATTCTACAGTATACCTGTGTCTGAGGATGGTCTGAATCAACGACAGCCAACAATACGGCAACGGGAAGGGGGTCACCAGAGACGAACTGAGTAGAGTTTGCAATTACGTTACTGAAAACCAAGGACGCCTCGGAAACGTAATGATATGGCCGAGTGAATGGTATGTCATCCTGGTATTATTCAAGAACTATCGATGCATCCCAACCGCCAGCTTCACCCTCTCACTACACGACACTACAAGACGCCACGCACGACACGACACCGCATTCCGCTGCACTCGATCGAGCCAGCCAGCCCATTACTAGGCACGCCCAACACACAAAACAAATAAACAATAAAACAAAACCACAACGTGATGTCATCCAACCTTCAAGTGTAGAGGTGCCCGCCGTTGCGATATTGTTAGACGCGTGCTACGGTAGAGGTAGCACTTTTTGGCTGAATCGGTGTTTGAACGATCGGGCCCTCTTGACCCAAATTCATTTTCGTAACGAATACGTTTCAGCGTATACTTCGGTTCTGAGAGTTCGCATCCGGCAGCACTTATATTTTCCACCAAAGTCATTTTTTCGGTGAGGTATGACGCCCTGTAAGTGAGGAGCTCAGAAAAAGCACGGTACACCTCTATCGAAGCATCCGTCGTTAACGCGGTCTCTCTCTTTCTGGGGGCTACGTTCGTGCCGCCGCGAGCACAGCAAAAACGCCTCCAACCATCACGGCAAGCACAACCTCCATGCCAGCACCAGGAAGCGCTGCCGACAACGCGCGTCGGGCCCCGCTCGCATCGCTACCCTCCTCCAGCGGCACGGGCGCGGTGGGGGCCTCGCTCCCCAAGAAATCCCCGCGGGCGCCGTCGACCGCAGTCGGTGCGGCGGTAAACCCGGCGGGAGTCGGGGCCATGGAGAAGGTTGACTGACTGTTAGACCCGCTTCCATAGGTGGTGTCTTGGTAGCTGGCCCGCTCGTCGTCGGTCATGATGCAAGGGGCGGCGCCGGTTTCGCCGCAGAGCATTCCTGAGGCGAGGATTACGCCTGAGCAGCAGTCGGTGGCCCCGTTCGTGCCGGCGATAGTGCCGCAGTGCACCCCGCCGCACAGGTTGCACGCCTCCGCACAGCAGGCGTCACCGTCCGCGACTCCCGGGAAACCGTTGGGGCAGGTAGACGGGTTGACCTCTGCGGAAAAACGAAAACATGCAACACACGGCGAAAAATGTAGGAAACCGTGTCGAATATTTGGATCACGAATAGAACTGTATTGACAATCTGCCAACAAATATATGGTACGTGGATGTACGTATGCAAGCGCTGTGTTTTTTAGAAACTAACTCAATAGCACTGAGGGTATTGCATGATCTCTGGTGGATCCCTTCCGACCCCCCAACACTCACTGTCCAAGGCCGCTAGGCCTTAAACATGGTGCAAACCAAGGACTTACCAGGGGGCGCTTTCCAACTCAGGTGTGCCTTGAACATGGGGAACGTTCAACACTAATGTTATAACCGTAGGTGACAACCAAGCACTTACCAGGGGGGTCCACGCGGCAAGGAGCAGCGCCGGTGATGGAGCATAGGTCCCCTGTCTCCTCGATCGTGGCAACGCAGCACTGGTCACCGGTCAGACCTGGCACATTTCCGCACCCTACGCCACCGCAGAGGCCGCAGGACAACTCGCAACAAACCTCTTCGGCCTCAATGCCCACAAGGCCATTGGTGCACACGGAGTCCACATCAAGAGCGGCTGGTTGGGCTGAAAAACGAAAACAGGGGCACACGAGGAGCCCATTATGCGGAGTTGCGAACAAAGCAAAACATATTTCCACTCCAAGAGGAGACGGACAACGTATGTATGGGTGGAAATGGCGTCTAACCAGCTGCTTCTGAAGGCGAAATCAGCACACGAGTCATTGGGCTGGTGTTCTTTTCCAATACTCGGTGAAATTGAAAACATGGACAGAGTGATATTTGTTACGTACTGACAGTAGTACGGGGGTCGGGGGAGCTCGGGGTCCCCTGAGAGGGGACGTTAGATTTGGCTGTGATGTCGATTAATCGAACATGGAAAACAACAAGGTTAGGAAAGTGCGTGCAGCACACGTAAAACGCGGCAAGAATACATACATGATACCGCACATGCAACCAAGGCCGGATTGCTTGCGAGCGCTATTATTGATCGTCGCCCAGGCACAAGATGTCCGGAGGCGGAAGGCGGGCGTCCCAGTCAAAGGCCTGACTGGCAGATGCAGATGAAGGTAGAAAGCAATAAAAGGAAGCACTTCAGTCTATCTATGTAGTTGCGAGTTAAACCTGGGCCAGCGCAATAATGGCCACGCACTAAAATGGCACCGATGGGAAAGCGAATGAAATAAAACAATTATCGCTCACCGACAGGGGCCGGTGCAGTAGCTGCAGCCGTTGGCTCTGGCGTTATCGTGTCCACATGTGTGGCGGGAGAAGCGGTGGCGCCAGTATCAGGCTCCACCGGAGCGACCGCTACGGCTGGGGTAGGCGTAAATGTGGGGGTGGTGCCAGTAACAGGATGCACGGGAGCGGGGGTGCTGATGGCACTAGGCGTGTTGGATACGGGGTAAGGGGTGGGCTCTGTTCCGTCGCTGCCGCTTGCGCTGTCGCAGCCGCACGAGAAGGACAGCATGGCGTCCGTTGCCACAGGCGTTTCGAGGGTTCCGTCACCGTCGAGGTCACCTGGAGAATAATATTTTGTAAAATGGGAAGGGGCGGAAGCGAACTTAACTCGACCGCGCGTTCAGCCACAGTCGAAATTCAAGCGTACACCACAAAACCAGTACCCCCTTTGAGTTGGCCGAGCACGAGAAAAACGTTCTCCGGGCTACTTTGAGAGTCTATTTCCATTCGATTTGTGATCCCAGTATTCAGTACAAGTAAACCAGCGCACAGATGCCTGTCACCAGTAGGCGACTATGGATTTGAATACAGTCGAATCGAGAAACGTCAACAGCGTGGTCAAAGGGCGCCAGGCTCTCTTGAGTTAAATAGCACCCTTCACGGTCAGCACCAGCTCTTTCAGTATAGCGCGCTCGTGAAAACATCGAATGTAAGATTGATTAAGTATCTATCGCGGGGGATCGTAATGAATAGGACCAAATATTGTGAGCAAAAACAGGCAACTACATAGGTTTTTGTTTGTGCCGTAAGTTCTGGTTACTATGCTCCCTCGTAACCGCGGCGAGCGCTATATATACCCGGAAACTGTTTGCATTTTATTTGGTGGAAGACGAAATGAAAACTATTGCACCCGCCGCCGCCTGATCGTTTCAGAGTTCTTCTGGGAGCCCCGGCATGCTACTGATAGTGATGGCGATGACGATGATCATCTTATCCTGTAAAGTTGTATCACGGTATTACTGGTGGTCATTGGGCAGGCACCACGAGCGTGGTTGAGTGATAAAAAAAACGAACAAAAACAAGAAATGCGCACCGGACCACAACAGTACTCACATTCCCCGAGCTATGATTGAGTCAGAGGGTGTGTATTTTGTGTTCATGCGTTCTAAGCTCCTCGGTTCGAACGCCGCCCCTAAGTTCGTGTCACGCGAGTAACCAACGGCCTTCCTTAACCCTTTTAGGATGCATGCTACTATGGGGGTGCCTCGTCATTTTCCTGAGCCCCTCACCTCAGAAGCTCCATACGCCACCAAAAAAACGTTTTCGGAGGAAATTGAAAATGCTACCCGATGGGCAACTCCATGGTCTGAGTCTACTAATTTTCAAAATTGCGACACAAAACTGAAAGTCCGACGGTTCTGGGGTAAGGAGACTGATCGTTCAAAAAACCGTTTCAGCCAAAACAAAATCTGCTACCTCTATCTTAGCACGCGCCTTAGTACTGCACTGTACATGAACCAATATTTGAGTCTCATTCCAAGTGTTTTGTCCCCACATCGGTAGTTAGTGCAGTTCCTAAAGGGTCAAAACGTGCTGCTTCAGACAAACAACAAACGCACCGGATCGTGCTCCGCTTACATTCCCAGGTGAAAGTTGGATCCGCGGGTTGAAGATCCATTATCTCCTCATTGGTCATGCAGACGAGAACATAATCGCCGACAACGTACCCGCCTTCAATGTAGAACGCGCGCCACTTGTACTGCGCCAGCCACCCGGCCGGTCAAGTTGGACCAAGAACAGCGGAAAACGAGAAGCGAAAGAACGACGAACACGGCAACCGAGGAAGGAGATAGAACAATTGCCATGTGATAAAGCCAAATGCGAAACTAAAAAAAGCGGGTACGATGCTGAAATCACAGTTGCAAGCAAGACGCACCCTCCTTCGAGATCCGTCCCGGATCGTGGGCGTCAGTTAGTTTACCCGTTAGTTTTTTTTTCTTACGATTTTTCTTTGAAAACAACTCGTCATTACTTTCTTGCGAACAAATTACGGCGGCGGGACTGCTGTATGCGCAGCATACACATACGATTCGTACCCTCGCTTACGACGCATGCTACGATACTTATTAACTCTTTGTTTTATCCGCCCTCGCGGTTGTGTGGAGCGCTGCACCTCACCCACAAACTGTTTCCGGAAATATTCAGAGGAGCTACCAGGCGAAACCTCGCATGGACTAAATACACGAGGAAACAATTGCAAAAATAAATTGAAAGTCGGACGATTTTGAGGTTTACCTTTTCAGACCTGCAAAACGTATCCCACACTTATTCCAAGTAATTTCCCCCCCAAAAGGTGGGACCGGTTCTCAAGGGGTTAAGGGGCCCGATCATTCAGGGAAAAATCAGCCAAAACGTGCCATCTCTCCATTGATAGTGTAGCAAGCGTCTTACTCCGAAGTAGGGATTGAATTCGCCAACCGTGAAGCTAGCCGCTCTGTCGGGCGTGGTGTACTTCATTATGTCCAATCGTTTCCCGCTCCCGTTCTGCGCGACCTCCTCTTCCGCGTAGCAACCGTTCATCGCCGGAAACGCCTGTCCAGCAGCATGGGAAACACACGAGAAACAAAAAACGATGCCGGAAAGCTTATCACATCGATGTGCGGCTCGTGAACCTGAATCCATTCGCGGGAGTCAATATTGGTCATGGTTGAGTCCTAAATGTTTACTACATTACCAATTTCGTAATCGTCAATATTGGTCATGGTTTGGTCTTATATTTTTACGATAAAAATCAATTTCATAATCGTCACAGGCACTTTATCCTGTCTGTCCTCTTGGCCACCATCTACAATCAACACAGCTAACTGGCCATTGCGGTGTCCTCTTTGTGGGAAAAGGGTACTGATTTTCCATCGGTTGTCGTGCTGTTGTGCTGGTGCGACACTCGGACCAGGCGGGCTCCAGGATAATGGTAGCAAGGTAATAAACACGTTTAGGGTTCCCCGCTGAAGAAGGTTAATGAAAACTCGCCCTAAGTTGGCTTTTGAGAGTGTACACATTTAGCAAGTGTTACGTATGTATACTTCGTATATTAATATCATCTTTGTCATTCGACAATGTGCAGCATGAGCTTCAACGTTGATCACCCCTAACATTCCCGAAAGCAGAAAACCATGGAAACAAGAGGAAACCTATGCGCAGAGTCTAACATTCTTCCATGTCTACCTCCCGCTGAGCTTTATCCATAATATCGTGTCTCTATCGTAGGTGAAAAATAATTCCTGCCTTGAATCAGGATGGATTGATTGAAAATTGAAAACTATGCTCAAAGTCTAACATCCTTTTATGTCTACTTCCCGTTGAGCTTTGTCCGCAATGTCGTGTCTCTATCGTAGGTGGAAAATAATTCCTGTCTTGAATGAGGATGGATTGATTGAAACTCGAGGTTTGTCGGTGAGCATTCGGGTTACGTTTGGGATGGGATCCTATCTTGTATCTCTCTGGCGAAAAATGATTTACCTCTTCAAATAGCGTGCATTATATTATTTTACATACTATACCTGGTACGGGCGAAGCTATCCCAAAATTATAAACAAGTGAATGCCAAAAGGGGCCTCGCAGCGTCTTCGTGTACATGGATGGGTGGATGGTTTTGTGTTTTTGTTCATGACTTGAGATGGAAATACTGTTTGTACGTACGTACGCGGTGGTCGGGTGACTTTATAAAAAAAAAAAAAAGTTATTAATAGAGAGGAGACACGACATGATACGACGGACGCCAGTTAGTGCGAGTTGTTTAGATTGAACGCTAACGCTACGACAAATACAACGACCTAAATGATAATCCCAAACAGTGTGCAACACAAATTTGATATATAACATATACCGAGTAGTTCCTCGGAGAAACGAATCGACCAATTACAAACATTCCGGTCTAAACGTGATATCTCTATCATCTCGTGTATTTCTCGTGCCATCGGAATGGAGGTCTACAGCAACAACGGCTGGCGGAGACTTCATGTGTGCGGCTTGGGGCTTTATATTTATTTCGTGCCACAGCATCTGTCGGTTCGGCGAACAATATCTTGTGGGTATTTTGCCGATGACGACGAATATATGCCGGGAGTTTGAGGCACTACGAGTACGACTTATCATCCGCAGATAGGCCGCACACATATTTGAGGGGATACGAGAAAGCTAGAAGGGGAGCAGTCGAGGGGAGGGAGAGGCATACTCACACCCTTTGGGTAGAGCTTGCCGGACACACGTGTAGGCATGTTACAGCGGGAGGTACACAAATGATGTATGGGAGAACAGGTGAAGTATTATCAGCCGCGTACATATACCCCCCCTCACAAAGTCCCCTTTTCGAATCTGAGGGAGACCAGCCTGTCACTCCCGTCATCCTCGGTGGCATAATTAATTGTATTATGATCACGGAATTATCCTGGTTATGTACTCGGCCAATGAGACGGAGTGTCATACTGAAGTATGCGTTCTGAAGATCCAATCGGATGAAAAGCGCATAGTACTGTTGACATGACACGGGCAGGCGCATACATATATGTACTCGTCAGGTAGGTTGTTCGTGGTATGGGGGGGTATAATTAATTAATTTTGCGAATGAGGGAGAAGAATATGGCGGGAGTTGATGCGAGTAGATTATACAATATGTTTACTCTATCTGTTTACTATATCCTTAACGAGGAATAAACACATAACACGCGTGAACGGCCTATGCTATAACCGGGTAGTAACTACCACGGTTCCTAGTACTTCACGAATCCCACACGAACACTACAAATAACACATAGAACAAACAATATTCTCAGCTCGCAAAGTTGAGTATCTACTATTCACTCGTTTGAACTCACAGCTGACGTATTTATAATAACTTTATTTAATATGTTTAGAAATGATATTAAAGGGAAGCTTTTGCCTCAAAAATTGGGTACCTGTGGTTAGCATTTCGGAATGGTATTCCGCGTTCGGAAGGTTCTCGCAATTCTCTCGCTATATCCAAAACCGGCGCAGCCGCGTTTCTCGCCCCGTTTCTGGTCCGTTTTGGGTCCGGTTTAGGTTAGGGTTAGGGTTAAGATTAGGGGTTGGGTTTAGTCTACGCCCGTACCTTGATCCCACCAGAAGTGCCTCCTAGCTCGTAAAGTAATGCAACAAGTGCAAAGCCCATCCCTATAAATATCCTTTCTAACGAATTGTAATAGTAGAGTAGACAGTACAATCCGTTAGCGAGGATCTTTACGGGATGGTTTAGTCTTCGAAATTGGGTACCTGTGGTGCACACGAGGGAGTTTGACCAACGCGTATTATTCGGTTAATGATTGTTGACTCTTCTCTGACGACGTCTCCCTATCAGTGATCAAAATTGAGTCACTTGTTGCTGCAGACATTTCGTCGACACAAGTACCACGCAGCTATTAATAGCAAAGCTGAATATCGACCGGTAGGGAGAATTGACAGCTGACAGCTGATGACGGGTTTCTTAGTTTATTAAAAACATAAATATGCTAATTCTGAATGATTGATGAATATAATGTTAATAATTGATTAAGGAAGGAAGTCGGATCTTCCACCGGCACATATCCTCGCGATACAAATATGCCATATATCAGGTACCACTTACCAGTGATTTTGGTTACACTGCGGTTTTACATAATCATGAGGGGATCAAGAAAATCAGAACATACCTCACATTTGAACCCAACTACAGCAACAGTACCTAGTGACTCACACCGGATTGGGCGCCTAACATGCATCAACACCTCGTCGAGGAATGAAAACGGAATGTGGAACCTCACTGTGTACGGAGCTTCCCTGATCGCTGCCCAACAAGGAAGGCTCTCCCTCTCACTGAGCACGATCCGCTTGTCGCGGTCGAAGATAGACAAACACCCGATAGATACGTGATTCTCACGTCAGTCAGTGCTTTTGCACCGGCTACAATCGACCGATCGCGGTGGCGACCAATAGTTCTGTACGGACGCTCTTCCTCTGCGTGGCGGTCGATGCATCCGTTACTGTATCGTGTCTCAGCCGTGTACGAGAGAAGGCAAATGGGCTAGGGGTTTTGACAAGTCTACGTGCGGCCGAGATCCGTCGTTATCTACAGTTGATAAGCCGGTAGATAGTTGTATAATGCCTTTGATGTCTCGTGCAACAGGTTTTCCGATATCTAATGAAATGGGTTTCTCACTCCCGAAACCAAGGAGCTTTATTCAAACCACTAAATACAACAATGAACGACAGAGAGACCCAGTCACACCACAAATCATTTTTATTTATTGAAGAAAAATATCACAGAAAAAACACGGTCGGAACAGTATTATTGCCTATGGAACAGAGGAAAAATACCCCCCCCCCCCCCCCTATAAATGCTCCGTCTCGAAAGGGATGCGTGGTCAATGGTCAAATGACTAAGGCAATCAACAAATGAGTACGCCCCCCCCCTCCCCCGATAAATGGGGCCCATATACTGCAATAATGTGTGTAAGAGTAAGGGACAACAGATACCCCGAAGAAATTCCATAATCTCTAACTTACAATCACTCCGTATAGCTGGCAGTGGGTAGGAGCTCACGCCTTTAAAATACTCGGCAGTTGTTCCATCAGCGAACAAGTTGTCCGTAATCGGTGAGTAGGCTGCCGCAGGCGCAGCTGATGACCAGTCTATCGTACTCACTGAGTTCAGGTCGCCAAAAACAAGCTGCCCTCCACAGAGCAGGGGTGCCCACGTCATAAAACCGTTTAATACGCGGGACCAATCATGATCTGGATGGATGTGTTATCTACCGTAGTAGGAAATCTAGCTGTTCACCTGACGATGTGGGAGGTTTTGCAGGATTAACATAGATAGGGCAGATGCAACCCAGGTAACATGTACTATACATAAGGCATAATTATGAGCTGGCCGTACAAGATTAGACCCCCGCCCGCCCGCCCGCCTTGAAATATTCAGACCATCAAGCATGTATGTATCGACGATCTGTCTGCAGTGTGAAAAGTTTTGCCCACATTCGACAATCGTTCCTACAAGTATTAATTAGTATCGACATACAATTAGTCGAATATTTAGTATTAATCAGTCGAATATATATTATTAATCAGTCGAAGAGTCGGCACCTCTGACAAACGACTAATTACTCCAGCAGTAATCCGACTCTAAATTCATTGGGGACTCAAGCCGTTTGCACAATTACCGCTCTAAAAAGTATCCACCTAATAAAACATTATTACATATAAAAAATAAAAATAAACTGGACGCTTACGTCTGATGTGACCGTGAATCCTTCGGCGGCAGTGCATGTCTGCAAGATACGGTGAACAACACCAGGCCCTGCTCTGCTCTCCAGGCCCCTGTAAATCTGTGGTTCCTGTAACGCGCAAGAAGACAAAATTGCCACACATCACAAGACAAAACAGTAAAAGCCAGTGTCAGACATTGGCGAAGTACGAGCTGGCTCGCGTGGCGGAGATATGATTGCGAAATATCTATTATCATCAACGTTCGTCCACCCCTTCATGGTTGCGGGCTATTTTTAATTAGCCGCCGACAGATAAATTATGGTGGTTTCAGTGCTGACGCTGTGATGTCATGCTTCTTTCATGCTAAACAAAAGTATTCTGAGAGAAAAACAATCGAGACGACATCACGATTGCGAAAATATGTTAAACATAAAAAAATCATTCAGGGGGCGTCTGATGGTTGTATTCTGGTGTGCAACCTCCGGAGGACGAAGAGGGAAAAATATGCTTACCTCGTAACAGTCGATTTTCCCAATTGAGAACTGCCTTTCCGATGAGAATAAAAATCGAAAATATTGGTTTTCGAATGTAAGGCTAGTTCTTATGCCGTCGGATTGAGAGGATCGGAAAACCCGGTTACCGATCCACTATAAATTCGACGGGGTGTGTCTGTCTGCCTTCTTCCCAATCGTCAATCGGATCGATTTTGCAGTTTTTTGTGCTCTTCCTGGGGGCGGTTGATACGAGATTGGAAAATTGCTTCGTGTCCTGCTCGCGGGTTCTAAAAGGTGCTGCGCAGCGAGCAGCAGCAGCAGCCGCAGTAGAGAGCAGCAGCAGCAGCAGTATAGAGCAGCCAACCCAGCATCGGAGAGGTGTTTAGGCTGCCGCTGGGTGGTGTGACCGTGTGTTTGGATGGGTGAAGGAAAATGCGGTGAGCTTCAAAAACTTTTTCGATTGAGAAATCCAATCCACGAATCCCGTCGAAAAACTCGAGTCTTTCGACGGGATTCGTGAATGGGATTTCTCAATCGAAAAACTTGGGATCGAAACAGCTCTTTTTCAACTGTATAAGAAAGCCCGATTGTGTCTCCAATCGGAAACCGGCTTTTTCGATCCACGTTTCCGACTGCATAAGAATGAGCCTAAGTGATATACTTCCCTCACAGTCATTTTTTTCGCTGTAAACTATTGTTAGTTTTGACTAGGGATGTACATCAACTCTTTTTCGGGGTTGATTTGATTGTTGATTAATTTGTCCAAATCGTGTTGATTTAATTATGATTAGTTGATTAATATCAACACAATAAACTACACGATGATGTGATTAATAATCATGATTATCGGTTGATTATTGATGATTTTCACGGTTACATCACAAAACGCCTCTTTTTTATTCCAAAATAATCAACTAATCATGATAAATTTCATTAATCAACTATTAATAATCATTGATAGTTAATTTGTGGCAATGTGCGCCGGAGGCATATTTTTTTATGGCTACATCACCAAACGCCACTTTTTTATTCAAAAATAATCAACTAAGGGCCCGTATTAACGAAGACAGCGAAAATTCAATTTGGAAAAAATAAAATTCAAATAGGCTTTTCATTGGTCAACACACGCACCAGCATCAAAGATTAGGATCTTGGGGTCTAATCAATTTGAATTGGACGAAAAAACCAAGAAGGTCCCAGGAACTTCTTTTCCAAAGAATTCCAAGGACTATCATGGGAGTCAACGGGACGGGAATTCCCATAGAGAACGGGACGGGACGGGTATTCCCGTCCCGTCCCATCGTGAAATGTCTCCCGTCCACGACCTCCCGTCCCATCCCATCATGTTTTTCCTACCCATTTCCGTCCCATATGGCCGAAATAGTATCCTCCCGTCCTCCCGTCCCCACCTTGCTTCCCATCCCATCGTCGGATACCTTCTCCCGTCCCATCTCTTCCCATCCCGTTGGCAGGATAGTTTCTCCCGTCCCATCATTTCCCATCCCGTTGGCAAGATAACTTATACCGTCCCACTTGCTTCCCGTCCCGCTATCCCCGTACTCCCGTTCCCATGACAATTGTGGACATGCTGCTCCCATTGTCAGTTCCCATCTTCCTCCCATTTGCGCTTCCCACTCGACCTCCCAAATCTCCCATTTGCACTTCCCACTTGTCTCAGTTTCAGTAGAAGTTGTATTTCATATTCGCCGTCGCTCGGGTCGGCGGCCGGGGGATCGACCGGGAGCGCGCCCCCCGGGCCTCGCCCTCGCCCGGGGCCCGTGGCCCGCGCGGGGCGCTCGCGAAGCCGAAAAAATAAGTCGGTTTTACGGAGGTACCCCGTCCCACTCGGTCGAGCCGAGCAGGGCAACGTGAAACCCGGTCTCGGCGGCAGATTTTGAAAGGTGATTTTGCCGCGTCGGCATCAACACGACGAACAAAGGAGGGCACACCGACGTGCACATCGAGCGGCATCGAACATCTGCACGCATGCAGCAACAGCAGCGACGCGACAGCATCTCTGACGTTGTGCAGTCGTATGGTTATGACAGGGGGCCACGAGCATGCTGCTGCATCAGGTGTGCCTACGAACTACTGTACGAAACGAGCGCTCTCGAGCTTTTTCCCGTGGTACCAATTTGTCCGAAAATATATGAAACGTTTCGTATTTATTTTCACATCCAAACGTTCGTAATATTTCCGAGCATATTGGCAAGTGTACAGCAGTAGAAAGTCGCAGGTACCAGGTATACCTGGTCCGTATCATGCGTCCTCTGTACCAGGTAACAGATACAACCACAGCAGCAGCAGCGCCATGCTCGTAGTGGTCTTATGCTACCGAGTGGTGCTGCTTCTTGCTCTCGCTCTGCTGTATTGCGGCGGTACGGCCTGTTAGGTGGGGCATCGTGGTGCTGCTGAACATAATGATCGCGCTTGAACAAAAAGAACGAGCTCACCTCATGGAGTCTGTTATAATTTGTCCGGAAATGTAAGAATCGTTTGGTGTACGAGTCGTATGTGTCAATATCCAGACGGTCGTAGCATTGCCAGCCAGGTTGGTATGTACACATGAGACGTATCAACGTATATACCAGGTAAAAGGTATGTACTACAGTACGTCCTCGATGAGTACGATATATCATACGTACCAGGCATGAAACAACAGCTAGCAGCCGCAATATGATACTCAAAGTGGGTACTACTACAGTACTGCAGAGTGCTGCTGCTTATTTCCGTTGATTGCGGCCTGTGAGTACTCCTGTTGTTGTGCGATCGATCGAAAGTTTGATCCCCACTTACGTACTGCTGTACCGCTGCAGCACATGGTGTGCGGGTGAGTTGGTGGGTGGGTGGGTGTTTGAGTGGGTGGGTTCGTACGTGGTTGAGTGCTGTCGTGTCTGCTCTGTCCCTGGTTTGTTTTCTACGTATTACCTTTGCCCGCCAGTACAATACAGCAGCACTATGCTCCTCACCTACAGTACGTACTACGGTATTGCTGGTAACGCTGTTACGCCAAGGTACCAGGTACTAGCGCTGGTCCGATCATGCGTCCTCTGACCAGGTAACAGATACAACCACAGCAGCAGCAGTCGCCATGCTCGTAGTGGTTTATGCTACCGAGTGGTGCTGCTTCTTGCTCTCGCTCTGCTGTATTGCGGCGGTATGGTCTGTTAGGTGGGGCATCGTGGTGCTGCTGAACATAATGATCGCGCTTGAACAAAAAGAACGCATGTGAACGAGCTCACCTCATGGAGTCTGTTATAATGTGTCCGGAAATGTAAGAATCGTTTGGTGTACGAGTCGTATGTGTCAATATCCAGACGGTCGTAGCATTGCCAGCCAGGTTGGTGTGTACACATGAGACGTATCAACGTATATACCAGGTAAAAGGTATGTACTACAGTACGTCCTCGATGAGTACGATATATCATACGTACCAGGCATGAAACAACAGCTAGCAGCCGCAATATGATACTCAAAGTGGGTACTACTACAGTACTGCAGAGTGCTGCTGCTTATTTCCGTTGATTGCGGCCTGTGAGTACTCCTGTTGTTGTGCGATCGATCGAAAGTTTGATCCCCACTTACGTACTGCTGTACCGCTGCAGCACATGGTGTGCGGGTGAGTTGGTGGGTGGGTGGGTGTTTGAGTGGGTGGGTTCGTACGTGGTTGAGTGCTGTCGTGTCTGCTCTGTCCCTGGTTTGTTTTCTACGTATTACCTTTGCCCGCCAGTACAATGCAACAGCACTATGCTCCTCACCTACAGTACGTACTACGGTATTGCTGTACTGTTAATAGCAGCGTGAGTGTGGGTGGGTTGGGGTGAGTTGTGGGTGGTGATGTTTGGTGGTGGGTTGGGTTGATACGCGGTTGAGTCCTGTCATGTCTGTGGATGGGGACTACTGTGTGCTGCCCCCGCTTTTTGTTTCTACTTTTGTTGGGCCGCGATACAAGGGCTCCATCACAGATGCCGGCGACCGGATAGGATTTTTTTCAAGTGGAACAACCCCTTGCACCTACAGTACTAGCCCACTCTGCCCCACGATACTGTACTGCTACTTTGTTCTTGTCCGCTATATACCGGCCCGCTCTGGCATACCACAATGATGTTTTTTTATATGATGTACGAATACACCACAAGAACCTTGTGTTTTTTTCGCTTGAGCGGCGGGAAATGTACGCTTTACCACGACGAGTAGCAGTATTTAAGTAGCCTCAGCTGCTACTCGTAGCTGTACCGCTTTGCTGTGCGCTGAATGAAGCAGAAGTGTGCTGCTACTACTGCTGAACGTTAACTGCCGTGTCGCAGCAGTAGTTGGTGGTGCTGCTGCTTGCTGTAGGTACGTAGATACTACAATTAGTAGCTCCGCTTGTGTTGCTGCTACTTGCTACACTGCCCGCTGCTACTGCTTTGTACTGCTTGCTGTACTCCTTGCTGCTACTGTATACTAGGTACTGTATTTGCTGGACGAAATGCGATTGTATTTTTTCTGCCGTTTGCTGTTCGTATACGAGAACGACATACTGCTCGCTGTGGTACACACCGCCATATCTACCGAACAAAATATGTCACGAAAAACAACTTGACAGTTTCGCCGATCGTGATATTGTTTCACAAACTATGAGAATGACAAGTTTCCGCGAACTCAAGAAAATTTGACATCGCGGTTCGTGATAAAAACAACATGTTTTTTTATGTGGTATAACGCTTATCTAGTTATAAATTTAAAAATGCGTACGTTAGCAAAAACCGTTTTACTATACGATAATCGCTAAAAGGTGATTATTCGTTTACCCCTCTTTCTACAATTACAGATGGATGGCGATAGGTCGGTTTTTCCGTGGAACGTGCGAGCTTGCGTCACCCCGCGGGGAACACCCCACTCCCCGAAGGGGAAGCTTATATGTATAGTTATGTTTGTGAAATTTTCGCACTTTTCGCAACTTTTCTCTTCGCACGAGCACTTTTCGGCAAAACGCTAAGTACCCCGGTACAGCAAGCCCGGCCGGACACATTGGTCGAGGTTTGGGCTCGATCCGAGCTCTGTGGCTCGCGTGGCGGGCGCTCGAAGTTTTTTTTCCCGCGGGAGTGGATACGCCGATTTCCCGGGTTTCGCTGCGTGAGGCCGTGTTTCGTACGTACGTGCCAGTAAATAACGATGTTCTGTTTTTAGATGTTGTCTGTTTTTTGCTCTCTCACATGCACACAGGCCAGAAACATGTATCAGATACCAGTAGACAACAGACAACATGCACAGAGCACGGCGTTACAGCGTTGCCGCCAACACCAGTAGGGAACATCGTGCGTGAGTGGCACATCTATCTGGGCTGTACTGCTGCTGTAGGTAGTTGTTTTATCCAAGGCTGCTGTCCGTAGTCCGCCACCTGTCTTGCATTCTTTGCTGTTGTGCTGTGTGTCTATGACATATCCAGGGTCACTTTGGATCGAAATGTAAGGGCCGTTTTTATTACGTGTGAGTACGGCAACTGTTATTATATTTCTGATGTTGCGGGTTCTTGCCCCAAGCACACCACCAAACTTTTAGACATCAGATAACATGCAAAGAGAACACAAACAACACGTTGCAACCCCGCCCAGCAGCACAAGCAGCAGCAGGCAACATCACGCGCATGTGGCAGGTCCGTGCTGTACTGCTGTGACTCCAGCAGCAGTAGTTGCTTTATCGGAGGCTATGATCCGTCATCGGTCATATCTACCTCTCTCCTTCTGCTGCGCTGCTGCTGTGCATGTGTATGTGCGGTGTGTCACACACTCACTGCTGTGGACACGCACGCCAGTATAAAACATATCTTGACCTTTGGTAATATGGTCAAATGAGTGGGATGCCCGGTTATTTGTTTGAAGTCGTCAGTTCGAGACTCTCGTTCATAATTTTTTCCTTTTTAGTGGGGGATAGAAATTTACTTGCTATTTGTCTGCGGGCCGAAAATGACTTGACCTTGGTATGGGGGGTGAAAAAGCGCACCGTGCATTGTTATCCCACCCACTGTTCGAAAGACGCCCGAGGTGACGAGACTCGAAATACATCCAGTATTTAGTGTGTAAGTGTATCCAGCGCCTTAGCCTATATCGACTGTGGATCTGCTGCACAGTTAGCAGCAGCACCACCAGCAAGCAGTGTGTTGTTGGACCTGTGGCAGCATGCATGTACTACGCAACAGCAGAGACCCCCAGCACTACGTACTGCGTTGTACTTTGTATTTAGTGTATTATTTTTCCCTGGGGTATTCTTCCACTCCAGAGCTTTTTGGAGCCTGTCCTGTGACCACGCACTACCCCTTATAACAACAGATCACAGGGTCCGATAAAAAACACACACATAGCAGTACAACAGTATTATAGTAGGACGCCACAGCAATACAGGGCGGACAAAACTACCGCACGCGCTTCATTCTGTTTTATTGCTCTGCACTGCTCGTGTGCTGTCTGTGGTGTCTAGGTTACGCACGTACATAATACAAACATAAAACAAACCAAAGTGAAAAATAAACAGTCATTTTCGGCCCTGACACAAAAAATAAGCCAATTTCGACCCTACGCACCAAAACCAGGCCAATTTCGAACCCATCACAAAAACCAAGTCATGTTTGAGCCCCCACATAAAACCATGATAATTTCGACCCTAACACTGAAATCGAGTCTATTTCGATCCCCTTCTAGAACCAAGTCAACTGTGGTGCCTCTCCACACAACAAAGACGCACATAAACACACTGGCGAACATAATATAATGTTTGGCGGAATCGTTAGGAAAATCTGTTAAAAAAATGCAGTCAATAGTAAGGGTGCCACACTATTTCCAAGTCTTTTTATCCCCAAAAGTGCGCAGGTCATCTGATACAGTTCTAAAAAAGAGTATGCATGTACCCTGCATGTACGGTAATATGCAGATAATTCATAACCACGTCGTACTATGATGTAATATGCTTGCGTAGGATATCGAATTATGTACGAGTTTGGATTTCAATTCGTTCTTGCGCCACTCCCCTAGGCATGTCCCAGAGGGGAACCTTGTATTTATTAATATTATATGTGAATCTTGGATTTAATTATTTATTGTTGTGGTACGCTGTCAGCTCTCCCTTTTTTTTTTTTTTTTTTCACTTTTGGAGAGAGACGCACCACACACGCACCACACACGCACCACACACACGTTCCTCATGGCGGAATCGGCCGGTGGTGGCTCGGCTTCTGAGCCTCCGGCACAGCCAGGTCGGTCATTTGCGATCAGTGGTACTCCCGTGAATAAGATGGGTGCAGGCGTTGGGAGAAACAAGCAGACGTCAGGGATTTGGAAGTATTGCGTGGAGTTCGAGCCAGCTGTGGACAAGAAGAACGTGAAGTGCATGGTGAAACGAAAGCTGCCCGCGTCGAGGCTTGGGGGAGGCGGGGTGTACGTCCCGTTGAGCATTTATGTCCCGTTGACAACGTCCCACATATCCCCAGTGGGCTTCCCGTCGTCTTTCCCATCGACACTGGCAATTTTCCCATTGCCTTTCTCGCTGTCTTTTCCATTGACAATGACAATTTTCCCTTTGTTTCCCGTCCCACTATAAAACGTGATAGTCCCATCCCATCCCGTCTGAAAGATCGGAGCCATATTCGATTCCCGTCCCGTCCCCATCAATAAAAAACTCCCAGCTTCCCGTCCCGTTCCCGTCCCGTCTAGAAAGCATGTGGACATTTCCCGTCCCGTTCCCGTCCCGTCTAGAAAGCATGGGACATTTCCCGTCCCGTTCCCGTCCCGTCTAGACGCAAATAGTCCCGTCCCATCCCGTCACAACGGGAGCAGAAAAACTGACGATGGGATCCCGTCCCGTTGACAACGGGAGCCCAAACTTTTTCCGCCTGCGGCGGGCTAATCACTCCCGTCCCGTCCCACACGGTGCCTGTGGCACCATGATAGTCCCTGAAGAATTCAAATCAAATTGAGGAGTTGGCCCGACTTGGACCGGCATGTCCACGGTGGGCAAACGCCCCCGGTACAATCTGGTAATTTCTTGGTGGCATCGATGACCACGACCGACGCGACAACACGTGAACCACAACCCGAGGCCACCGGGACAACGGCCGCGCCCACGCCTATAGACAATAGCACAGCGTACCCCGGCGGTGGCGCCTCAAAAGCAATCATGGCGGTCGCAATCCCAACTTTTCAACCAGCTCGATGCTCCAACCCGATCAAAACCCAAGCGATCGACCCAAAAACAGCATGATACGCTCAAGACTTCGATAACACAATCGCCGCCCCTGTCTCGCCCGTGGCGTTCCAGGGATCCCTACGCCCACCCAGGAGACCCTGAGAGCGATAGCTTCCTAGCCTGGGCGGTCAAAAGCAAAAGTATGCTGGCGGCGGCGCGCACGCGTCGACGCATGCTTTCCCTGTCGTCTCCTCTCGTCTCCTCTCGTCGATTTTTTTCACCTGGGCGCTGTGACGCATGCTGCGTTTTTTCGATTTCATAAATATTTGAACGAGCAATTCACTATTCCCCATAGGACGCAAACCACTTTTTTTTTGCGAAATCACATTCAAATAGTATTTTATTTTCCAAATTGAATTTTTGCTGTCTTCGTTAAGATGGGCCCTAATCATGATTATGTTCCATAATCAACTAATCATGCCTAGTTGATTAATAATCAACAATGAACGAGAATTAATCACATCACGCGATTAAAATTAATCACCAAAAATAATCATAAACAACACGTGATTATGGGTTGATGCACATCCCTACTGTAGTTGTGACACCCGTCAACGACAAAATAAATAAAACGAAACCGGCATCGGCATCGGCAGTCTAAAGATATCGAAGATCCCAGAAAATCTGGATTTATGGGGGAGGTACCTCGCTCATAAATTCAATTTCCCTTAAATCCTTGATTTTTCGAGCCTTTCAAGGTTGGTTTCAATTTTTGTTTCGTGGATCGACACCTACCATCGAGGAACATTTATTTTACGACTATTTTTTATCGTGAGGGGAATACAACTTTTAAACAATAACAAAGTACTGAAATCGATTTTCATTCTCATCGGAAAGGCAGTTCTGAATTAGGGAACTCGGCTGTTTCGTATATAGCATGTTTAGCAATTGTTTAACCTCTCAATGTTTTACCAGTAATCTTAAGGCTGATATAAGTAGGCCGAACGTCTCGGCTGATAGCCATCACTTGTCTGGCGCAGCCGACGGGCGAGTGGAACCTGGCGCTACAGCAGTTTCACGGTTCATTTGACATACGCAATACATAATGGTGATGGGCGCGAGCGCGAAGCGCGAGCTAACTGTTTGACTGATTTTTCTAGTGAAACAAAGGATCTTCAGGCCGTGTCTTAACTCGATTCGATAGCTTGGAATGGCTGGAACTGAACGAGACTATTCGCGTTCTTTCGTTCCATTCCATGCTGTTTTTGCAGTTTGTGCCCGATCGACGTGTTAGGCATCCGATCCTGGAACAGGCCGCAACAAAAAGAAACCCATGAAATTTGCCTCGGGACTGTGCAGCTGGACTCTAGGACAGGGGTACCGTCACGTAGGCAGCGAGTGCTCCTGGTACAGATAATAGCTTCACACGCAAATAGAGCGCCTGACATGCCTCAGACCAAGCCGTGCTAGCCGTCCAAGCGGCACCCTCGGGACAAATCTAGAAGTTATGATATCGCCGTCGCGGCTCGACGAGGTATCCTGGTGCTTCTGTGAACATCGGTCCAGCGTTTTTGCTAAATATCCATCGCCACAGTCTCGTTCACCACCCGAACGTTTCCTTCGTGAGCCTCTTGTACATGACATGGCTGTGTCGCGTGGCTCCTACCGCAGGCGAGACCTGTGGCATGTGCACGTGCTCCATCGCGTGCTCCCATATCATCAAATTTTGCCCCATGCCCTGGCGGGTCTCCCAGCAAATGTCGCAACCAGTTGCAACACTTCCAGCACCAATCACCTGCCGCAAATCTCGTTCCAAGTGGGTGGCCATTTGGTTCTGCTCAACAAGGATTACTGTTTTGACACATACTCTTCCTTTTTACAAATTTACGGACAGCTTGGAACGCTTGGAATCTGTTCGCGTGTTTTTTTCTAAATATCCAATCAGCACCACTTTTTCAGGATAATAATTCTACGTTCGTTCCGTTTCAATGCCCGCGAAGTGAAGTTAAGACACGCCCTCGTAGAGGCTTGCATGAGGGCATAGACGGTGTGCAAATTTAGAGATATGCCAGTGTGTGTGAGACAGTCAACATCGACGTTTGTACTTCGCATTCATCGTACACGGCACCAACGCCAGTCCCGTGGGCCTCTATGCACGCACAAATCTTGACGAAGTCTTCTCTTGCTGGTTTCGCTGTAACTTGTTCAGCGTCGGTCGAGCTAGGTGCGGCAACGTGTGCTTTTAGAGGCACATGGCCGGAGGCTTTTTTTCCCCATACTTTCATTTCACAGAGGTTTTTCGTTTTTGAAATGCGGAAGAAATCAATTATGCCGGAGGATACGATACACCCAAGCGTGGGAGCGTCGAGTTCAAGTGCCAGACCGACAAGCCGAGCGTACAGTGTCGCTGACCTGGCCTCGTGTGTCCTACTGCTGCTGCTGTTACTGCATTCCCGTTGCTTGTTTCGCTGGGACCGCCACAGCTTAGCTGCTGCTGCCGCTGCCCTGCTGCCGTATGCTGACGATTTTGTGGGCCATGTTTTTTTTTAATTCAGAACGTAGAATATAACAACGGTGTGTGTGTTTTGCTTTTAGTTTTACCGAACGAAACCCTACTCTGCTGGAGTAGGCAGAATATGTCTGACCACAGCAATGTTTGGGCCGTGTCCATTAGTTATTACGCAGGTGGCATTGTAAGGCCCACCTTCCTACTGATGAGGGGACAGAGAAGCTCTGCTGTAGAGGCCGTACAGCAATACGTAGTAGTGGTGGCACCCGCTACAAGACATTGGCAGTAGGACACTGCAGATTTGTTTGTCTCAAATTATGCTGAAATATAAAATAATTCACACGTAGGACAGATCAGCTCACCGTAGCTCGAGCTGGCTCTTTTCAAAGTTAGCTCATCGGTGAGCTACGTGAGCTACATGGTGAGCTAGCTCATCCATTCCCGCGATGAGCTATGAGCGATAGCTCATCTGCAAATGTTTTTAAAGATTGAGCTATAGAGGATAGCTCATCTGGGCGTATTTGCCCAGGGTGGGCTATATCAGCTACATGAGCTAGCTCCATTGGCCCCGCGATGAGCTAAAGGAGCTGCATGAGCTACACATGATTCCCCCAGCTTCAGCTATTATAGGCGGTAGCTCATCTGCACATGTTTTCAAAGATTGAGCTTATAAACGATAGATGAGCTACAACAGCAGCTCACGAGCTGTCGTTACATATATGGAATATTCCCGGTGTGTGTGTCAAGGTGTGTGGCAAAATTCTCGTCTTGCATCAGTCAAGACGATACTTTTATTTCCGTACCAAACCTCTATTGATAACAAAAGTCTCGTCTTGAAACCTCTCGACCAAGACGATGCTTTTTTCACTTGATTTCAGTATCAATGTGAGTATGAAAACGAAATTACGAAAAATACATTCAAAACAAAGTTGACCAGAATGCATCAAAATATATATTACTTACTTGATTTCAGTATGGGACAAAAAAAACTTGAGTTAAGACCAACTATTATGGGAAATTTATTTTTGGGCCCTCAGAACTGAGTTTTTAGCCAAAAATACGCGATTTACTCGGCGGCACGGCCAAAAACACCGATAGACTCGTCAGGATGCTCCCCGTAGTTTTCGTAGAGCTTTCTGACGTACTTTTTCGTTTCTCCAGGGTCGTAGTTTGACTGTTCGTCCAAGTTGCCAGTTCTGAGGACATGATGAGTTTTAGCCAAAAATCCTCAAAGATCCTTTATTTTTGGCCCCAGTTCTGACCAACAAGCCTTATTTCTGGAAACTGATTAGTTGTGATTAGTTGCGCCAAAAATCAAAACTAGACCCTCGAAAAAAGGAGAACTGCTCCAGAAAGCCCTTGGAAAACAACGGGGTGGATCTTTAGTAGTGTATCGGTGTTTTTGACTGTCCAACGGAGTAAAACGGGTATGTATATTGGGCCTAGAAATCAGTTCCTGGAGCCCAAAAATAATGTTTCCCATAATAGTTGGTCTAAGAAACGGAAAGCTGATCATTTTCTGCGAAAAGGCATTTCACAAGGTGGTAAGTGTGTGTATGTGTGGAATAATAAATATTTAATTTCACGAAAGAGGGAGAAGAATATGGAATGTTCTAGATTTTATTCAACGTAGAGTAGAAGCCAAAGTGAGGGTGTTATATGCATGTTTCGCCGGCAAAGGGCTACTATGAGCTACGTGTATGAACTATGATTATTTTTTCCCGGGGTGAGCCATAGGTGGTAGCTCATCTGCACATGTTTTCCCGGCTTGAGCTATAGGCGATAGCTCATCTGCACATGTTTTGAAAGCTTGAGCTATAGAGGATAGCTCATCTGCACATATTCGCCCAAGGTGAGTTATAGGAGCTACATGAACTAATATTTTCCCTCAGAATGAGCTATAGGAGCTATATGAGCTGCACATGTTTCCCCCGGCTTGAGCTGCATGTTTTCGAAGCTTGAGCTATGAAGGATAGCTCATCTGCACATATTTGCCGAAGGTGAGCTATAGGAGCTACATGAGCTAGCTTATTTGGCCCAAAATGAGCTACGTATAAGGAGCTGCATGAGCTACACATGTTTTCCCCGGCTATAGCTGTAGCCGGTAGCTCATCTGCACATGTTTTAAAGGTCTGAGCTATACACAACAGATGAGCTTGTTCGTACTCCTGTGGCGTGTTGGCTTCAAATCATTGTATTATTAGTCGTCCCACAGGGTAGGGGCAACGAGGAGTGCTCTCAGGAGTCCAGGAGCTTTCACACCCAGGTCCAAAAGACAAAAATGCGGTGTAACCTACAAAAGGTTAATAGCACGAACCGACACCAAACTGACTCGTAACTGTCATACTGAAGACTCCAAACCAACATGTTGGAGGGTTT
Source organism: Saccharina japonica (assembly GCA_008828725.1). NCBI lineage: Eukaryota > Phaeophyceae > Laminariales > Laminariaceae > Saccharina > Saccharina japonica. The sequence goes on from MEHQ01002821.1 coordinate 146,210, forward strand.
TACGGAAGAATGAGCGCACATGAAACACATCGTAAGAGCAGACGACGCTTTTTCGCGAACCTTTCAAATGTAAAGTTGTGCGAGACTCGCTGGTTATGACACCATAAGGGTTGTGTGACAAGACTACATCGCATGTTGCCGCCGCTCATAGGTCAGTCTGAACCTGTCGTCCAAGTAACATGTTATTCACCATTTTTTGCCAAGTTCCCATACCTTCAATGATTTGTTAAGGGACCCCTTCGAGCAAGAAGTATAAGAGTACTGCAAAACAAAATCCGTTCTTTTTTAGTTGCAATACTATTTCTGGTTTAATTTCCACCTTTTCATGACCCCCTACAGAAAACGGCATTTATCCAGTTCTAATGCTCAGATCTGCTATCTATGAGTAAGTTTAGAGAGCGTAGGTTACGGGAAACAATTTTGGCTCAGGAGCCGGATCGGTCCGACGCCTTTTTCATCACGAAAAGTGCCTCTTACTCAAAAACGACTCGCCATACCCCTGGTACCCATAGACGAATTTGAATAATGACAGTTTCTCCGGCTGCTGTTTTAACTCAGATTTTCGACGAGGATGCCGAACAGTAGTAGGTGAACCTACCTGGGCCTCTAGTTCGACCGTCCGTGGCATCCTACGCGGACCACAGCAGAGTGTAGATACCAAACAGGAGCTCCGAAACGACACAAAAATCTTGTTGCTGAGCACTTTCGTTTCGTGATGCAAACACAGCAATGCCTGCCCTCCCTTGCAGATCTAAGAGTCCCGACACCTCCTATAGACTAACGAACAAGCTACACGTTGGTCGGGAGCTGGTCTGAGCATTAGAACTGGAGTTATGTCGTGTTCTGTAAGGGATACTGATATGGTGTTATTGTACCAGAAATAGTCTTGCTGCCGTAAAAATGACGAAACACATTTTTTTTTCAAGACTCAAGTACTCTTCTTTTTTTTATACCGAAGGGGCCCCTTAACGACTGATCTCCATCAAGGGGGCGTATTGGCTCTGAAGTCCATATATGTAGTTGATGTGCAGTCACTACGTACGAGTACGAGTATCCACGGAAGGCAATATGCGGCGAGATTACGACTTCAGTAGCTCATCTTCGTCATTCGGTACATTATATGTTCAGCATACCTTTATCGGGATGTTGACAATGTCGTAGGTCATCTGTTGCCACCATATATATTAGGGGATATTTCTGTAGGACGGACAGTCGGCCGGCCGGCCCGTACAACAGCCGGTAGAGCACATACAAGTACAGCCAGTAGAGTCTGCGTCTTACTGAGATGACACGGCAATGGTTACGCCCNGGTGGCACCCGCTACAAGACATTGGCAGTAGGACACTGCAGATTTGTTTGTCTCAAATTATGCTGAAATATAAAATAATTCACACGTAGGACAGATCAGCTCACCGTAGCTCGAGCTGGCTCTTTTCAAAGTTAGCTCATCGGTGAGCTACGTGAGCTACATGGTGAGCTAGCTCATCCATTCCCGCGATGAGCTATGAGCGATAGCTCATCTGCAAATGTTTTTAAAGATTGAGCTATAGAGGATAGCTCATCTGGGCGTATTTGCCCAGGGTGGGCTATATCAGCTACATGAGCTAGCTCCATTGGCCCCGCGATGAGCTAAAGGAGCTGCATGAGCTACACATGATTCCCCCAGCTTCAGCTATTATAGGCGGTAGCTCATCTGCACATGTTTTCAAAGATTGAGCTTATAAACGATAGATGAGCTACAACAGCAGCTCACGAGCTGTCGTTACATATATGGAATATTCCCGGTGTGTGTGTCAAGGTGTGTGGCAAAATTCTCGTCTTGCATCAGTCAAGACGATACTTTTATTTCCGTACCAAACCTCTATTGATAACAAAAGTCTCGTCTTGAAACCTCTCGACCAAGACGATGCTTTTTTCACTTGATTTCAGTATCAATGTGAGTATGAAAACGAAATTACGAAAAATACATTCAAAACAAAGTTGACCAGAATGCATCAAAATATATATTACTTACTTGATTTCAGTATGGGACAAAAAAAACTTGAGTTAAGACCAACTATTATGGGAAATTTATTTTTGGGCCCTCAGAACTGAGTTTTTTAGCCAAAAATACGCGATTTACTCGGCGGCACGGCCAAAAACACCGATAGACTCGTCAGGATGCTCCCCGTAGTTTTCGTAGAGCTTTCTGACGTACTTTTTCGTTTCTCCAGGGTGTAGTTTGACTGTTCGTCCAAGTTGCCAGTTCTGAGGACATGATGAGTTTTAGCCAAAAATCCTCAAAGATCCTTTATTTTTGGCCCCAGTTCTGACCAACAAGCCTTATTTCTGGAAACTGATTAGTTGTGATTAGTTGCGCCAAAAATCAAAACTAGACCCTCGAAAAAAGGAGAACTGCTCCAGAAAGCCCTTGGAAAACAACGGGGTGGATCTTTAGTAGTGTATCGGTGTTTTTGACTGTCCAACGGAGTAAAACGGGTATGTATATTGGGCCTAGAAATCAGTTCCTGGAGCCCAAAAATAATGTTTCCCATAATAGTTGGTCTAAGAAACGGAAAGCTGATCATTTTCTGCGAAAAGGCATTTCACAAGGTGGTAAGTGTGTGTATGTGTGGAATAATAAATATTTAATTTCACGAAAGAGGGAGAAGAATATGGAATGTTCTAGATTTTATTCAACGTAGAGTAGAAGCCAAAGTGAGGGTGTTATATGCATGTTTCGCCGGCAAAGGGCTACTATGAGCTACGTGTATGAACTATGATTATTTTTTCCCGGGGTGAGCCATAGGTGGTAGCTCATCTGCACATGTTTTCCCGGCTTGAGCTATAGGCGATAGCTCATCTGCACATGTTTTGAAAGCTTGAGCTATAGAGGATAGCTCATCTGCACATATTCGCCCAAGGTGAGTTATAGGAGCTACATGAACTAATATTTTCCCTCAGAATGAGCTATAGGAGCTATATGAGCTGCACATGTTTCCCCCGGCTTGAGCTGCATGTTTTCGAAGCTTGAGCTATGAAGGATAGCTCATCTGCACATATTTGCCGAAGGTGAGCTATAGGAGCTACATGAGCTAGCTTATTTGGCCCAAAATGAGCTACGTATAAGGAGCTGCATGAGCTACACATGTTTTCCCCGGCTATAGCTGTAGCCGGTAGCTCATCTGCACATGTTTTAAAGGTCTGAGCTATACACAACAGATGAGCTTGTTCGTACTCCTGTGGCGTGTTGGCTTCAAATCATTGTATTATTAGTCGTCCCACAGGGTAGGGGCAACGAGGAGTGCTCTCAGGAGTCCAGGAGCTTTCACACCCAGGTCCAAAAGACAAAAATGCGGTGTAACCTACAAAAGGTTAATAGCACGAACCGACACCAAACTGACTCGTAACTGTCATACTGAAGACTCCAAACCAACAGAGCTAGCTCAGGCCGTGTCTTAACTTCATTCGATAGCTTGGAATGGCTGGAACGGAACGAGACTATTCGCGTTCGTTCGTTCCATTCCATGTTGTTTTTGCGGTTTGTGTCCGATCGAATTTTTAGGCACCCGATCCTGGAACAGGCCGCAACAGAAAGTAACCCATGGAATTTGCCTCGGAACTGTGTAGCTGGACTCTAGGACAGGGGTACCGTCACGTAGGCAGCGAGTGCTCCTGGTACAGAGGATAGCTTCACACGCAAATAGAGCGCCTGGCATGCCTCAGACCAAGCAGTGCTAGCCGTCCAAGTGGCAGCCTCGGGACAAGTCTAGAAGTTATTATATCGCCGTCGCGGCTCGACGAGGTATCCTGGTGCTTCTGTGAACATCGGTCCAGCGTTTTTGCTAGATATCTATCGCCACAGTCTCGTTCGCCACCCGAATTTTTCCCTCGTGAGTCTCCTGTACAGGCCATGGCCGTATCGCGTGACTCCTACCGCAGGCGAGACCTGTGGCGTCTGCACGTGCTCCATCGCGTGCTCCCATGTCATCTCATCTTGCCTCATGCCCTCGTGGGCCTCCCAGCAAATGTCGCAACCAGTTGCAACATTCCAGCACCAATCAACTGCCGTAAATCTCGTTCCAAGTGGGCCGTTCGGTTCTGCTGAACAAGGATTACTGTTTTGACACATACGCTTCCTCTTTACAAATTTACGGACAGCTTGGAACGCTTGGAATCTGTTCGGTGTTTTTGTTTCTCAATATCCAATCAGCACCACTTTTTCAGGCAAATAATTTTACGTTCGTTCCGTTCCAATGCCCGCGAAGTGAAGTTAGGGCCCGTATTAACGAACATTTGTTTTCGTTTGTTTGAGTTTTTTTTTTTCGTTCGTTTGTTTTGATTTGACCTGATTGGTCGAAACGTGAATAACCAGCAAGATATTTCGGTTTCAAAACTGAGTAGTTCAATAAAACGGAATTCCACAAGAAGTCTTTTGGGACTTCTTTTGCTCTTTTTTTTCTGTTGAATTGGGAGTTCATCCAACTCGGCGTGGCGTGTTCCATGAAACCGAAGGAAGCCACGCAAACTTGAGCCATGTCGTCGACTGATTCAGAGGCGAGATCCACCATTCCCGAGAGGCACGGCCACCGGATCAGCCGCAGCGCGAAGTCCGACGGGCCCTAGCATAGGGTAGACCGCTTGCGGTGCCTAAAAAGTAACATAGGCCGTCGCAAATCCAATTTTTCACCCTTCTTTGCCTCCCAAACCACACGAGCACCGACCAGGTCGCGACTTGGCGTAGAAGTTCGATCGCTGTATCCCCGTCGCTGCTGCCCGCGTTGGGCTTCGGGGCTGCGCCAGCCCACCCAAGATATCCCTAGAGTGATAGCCTCCTAGCCGGTGCTGGCAGACATAATTTTCCGCTGGCAGCGGCGCCCCGGGGAGGACACAGGCCGTAGGTCGCCTCGTTGGTTACTCACGGGTGTTCGTTGACCCTTGTGCGTTATTCTCATTTTTTGACGCAATACACCATTCCTCGATAAGACCCAAACACGTTTTTTCAGGGAAATCGTATTCCAAACAAACGAAAAACAAAAATTGTTTTCCCATTTCAATAAAAAGCGATGTTCGTTAATACGGGCCCTTAAGACACGCCCTCATGATCTGTCCTACGTGTGAAATAAATAATTCGTGTTGGGGAACCAAGAGGCAGAACAAACAATCATTCGAGTACGAGTACAGAGGGTTCAAGTGTTACGCCGACAAGCCGAGCGTACAGCGACGCTGAACCTGGCCTCATGTGTTGTACTGCTGCTGCTGCTATATGCTGACGTTTTTTTTCTTCAAAAAGTAAAAACCAAAACGTAGAACAAACGGCACGTATACGTAGACGTTCGTTTGTGTTGGTTCGGCACAAACAGTATTTTTCCAGTGTGATGCATCGCAGATTTGACTACTGTAGGTACTGAGGTCGCGCTACATTACCACCAATTACTATCTCGTAAAAGTTGAGCCTTGCGTACTGCTGCCTAAAACGTATGTAGCGTGGTGTATATTTTTTTGAACCAGCATTCTGTGTGTTTGTTTGCGGCAGTCAACATCGACGTTTGTGCACCGCATTCAACGTACACGGCACCAACGTCAGTCCCGTCGGACTCTGCGCACGCACACATTTTAACGAAGTATCCTCGTGCTGGTATCCCTGCAACTCGTTCATAGTTGGTCGAGCTGCGTGCGGCAACGTGTGTGTGTTTTACAGGCACATGCCTTGTTCTAAATTTCGGGACACAACAGATCATAACGGTTTTTTCGTGGGGTTCAAGGGGTTACAAGTTTTTGAAAATACATCACAGCGAAGTGAGACATGGAAGTGTGGACGGCGTAAAGCTTTAATGTTACCCATCCGCCGAAGGATAAAAAGGAAAAATAAAAAAATCGTAATATTATCGAGGTACGAACGAGATACGAGATAATATGTGTTTTGCATGTACGGGAGAAGTTTAACCAATCAGATGAGTACGGTTTATCTGTACTCGAGTAGCCTGTTCGTCGTACCCACCTGGGATAGTTTGTATGTTTGTATCGTCGTCTCGCGAGCGAAGCACGCAGCGAAGCAGGGTAGCGATACAGGTACAAGGTGGAGTACGGACTACAGTAGTTTGATTGCACAGCGATGAGTTTTATATTCTTGTTTTTGGAGTTTTACCGAAAGAAACCCTCAACTCGTCTCAACTCGTAGACGACGTTTCATACGTCGTACGACGTAGGCAGAATGTGTTTGATCACAGCAACGTTTGTGGACCGTGTCTCCAATACATGATACATGGTATTGTAAAAGGCCCACCTTCCTACTGACGAGGGGATGGAGAAGCTCTGCTGTAGATGTCTCACAGCAGCAGTACGTACGTACCTGGTAGTAGTTGTAGTGGCACCTGCTGCGTGTACCGGTTGTTGGACTGCTGTACGTACTGTACTGTAGCAGTACTGTAGTTTTTAATCTTCAAATTATGCCGAAAGTCACCATCATCGTGTTGGGGAACCAGGAGACACGTACGTATATACATACGTGTACACAACAGTTTGAGTACAAGTATACGGAGGGTTCAAGTGCAAGACCGACTTAAGCCGAGCGTACAGTGACGCTGGCCCTGGCCTCGTGTGTCCGACTGTTGATGCTGTTTTGCTGCCTATCTGTCAGTCAATCGATGTAAGCACTTTCACAGACATCAGCTACTACTACTACTGCTGCTCTTTTTTTCATCGTACTCGTACTCGTAGAACGGAATAGTTTCTACCACATATAGCACGGAGTACGCGTACCTCAGGATTGACCCGTATGTGTCGTTCTACCTGCATCCCTCCCCCCTCTTTCTCTTGGTGATCTGCCGGTATATTCTTGTATCGTACCTGTCGGTGGTCTTGTGAAGATGACGCAGGCATGCTGCAAGAAGCTCCAGGCAGCAGCAGTAGCAGGGCGGTCGAAGCAAGAAGAGGAGACACACGATGTCTGAACATTTTTGGGTGTCGGTGCTGCAGAGAGCACACACGAACAACCCAGACGAACCACGGCACTCACAGCTACGGCAGCAGGCAGGATGGACGGTATTTGCTACTGTAGTTGTCTATATATACGTCGTACACACAAGATAATTTTGTCGAGGGCCTGCAGACCAGATCTACGTATCATCCTCCGGCGGGTACCTGGTATGTACGTGCGGACGGAAATAGTGTCTGATCATATTTTTTTTTAAGTTGCAGGTACTTCGGTATTGCTTTTGCTGTCGGGGGCCGCCGCACGTGGGATATAATATAGGTACGAGGATATGTGATACACACTCGTACCACAACTTCTTCAAAAAATAATTATTTTTAAAATATTCCTCTCCTGCAGGATCTTTCCAAAAAAAGAATATCCGACTCCACACTCCACATTCTGTTTTTGGAAACCCAAAATAGGACTGTGGTGGAAATCGAGTTAACTCAGATAGCGTTTGTTGATCGACATTTTTAGTCTACTTTCCCTACAATGGCGTCGCAGGCAGGGCGTGAGATTCTGAAGAGTGAGGTCGATGGTTCGATTCTCACCTTCATCCCATAAAAAAAAGGAAAAAATGGGGAAAATCTCATGTTCAAGAATCTGTAAAACTCACACTTAGAATACACCCAGAAAGGAACGATGAGAGCAATGCGATCATTGCATATACTGAGTCCAGTACCGAAAAGTCGGAGGTAAAACTTGGATACTCAGAGTCTCATCGGGGTTCCTGACTTACACCGAAGAGATAAGTCAGGTTTAGTGAGGGAGAATGTGGTGGAAATCGAGTTTAAAAGGCTAAAACTCAGATAGCGTTTGTTGATCGACATTTTTAGTCTACTTTCCCTACAGGACTGACTGTGGTGGAAGTAGTTTCTTTTATCCCTGAATCGAGATGCCTACCAGGTTTTTTTTGTTGTGTCTCACAAGTGTGCTCAGATAATTCATGGATATTTTTTTATGTCTTTACTAATTCCACAGTAGTAGTTGCTGGTTGAGCTTGGGGAAGATGCGGACTGAGCAGGTAGGGGGGGGTGCACCACGCTACTCCTGTCCTCCCAACTGCTCTGATGTGACTCTTCCTGGGTACTCTTCCTAAATCCACGCAGTTGCTGGCTCTAGCCGTGCCGTGCCTCTGCTGCGAGCCAACGGACAGTACAAGTCTCAGTCTTGCGACATACCGATTCCAACTCTGGCTGTCCATACTTTTCAAATATTACTATTAATAGGCCGTTTCCCATGCGGTTCGATTTTCAAGCTTCATATTATATGGTCCGATCGATTTTTCAGCGACCTAGTTCGAAGATCGAAAAACCCTTCCTGTGCGGGAAAACACGGATTTATTGGAGGTTAGGTGCAGATATTTGAGCAAACGGCGAGACGAACTGCCTGTTGTTGTGGTCTGGCGCTGCGAAGAGACGCGCCGAGTGCGCCGCACTGGGCGTAGGACACAAGCGTCCGGAGCCACGCTGGCTGCCCCTGGTCTGGCGGCGACGCGCCGAGTGCGCTCGAGTCGACCTGTCTTGGTATTGTATACAAGGGCTCCGCTGCGCGGGCGGCAACGCCGCCCGCTACGCTCGCGGAAGGAGGAAAGGAACCAAATGTGAAAGGCGTAAAACAGGAACGCATATTGTTTCAGCTGCAACTAGGGTTGTGTATCAACAAAAATATCACGCGTGATTTGTTGATATAAGTTGAGTTGATATAATATCAAGTATCGCATCAACACAACGCTGATAAGTTGATATATATCAACTTACCATGATATATCAAATCAAATGAAATTTCGTGATAAAAAGTTGATATTTTCAGACACAAAAAGAGGCGTTTGCGTCATGGAACGCCATTTTTGTGCGGCCCAACCAAGTAGCGGATAGGTGGTAGATATACGCGCGCACGCCGAGGGTCACACACCACACGTCTCTGCTGAGTCCGAGCGTATCTTCTCAGTAAGCGGACGCGTGGTCACGATGCACCGGAACCGCCTGGGTTGGGAGCGGGTAGCAGACATCGTGTTCCTGCACGAAAGCATGAAACATGACATCTGGTAGATAATTATGTACATAGCGCGCCAAGTACAAAGTACCGTTTGCAGGGACCCGGAGGGGATGACTTATCGGATCCAAATGAAAGGATAAGGTACAGGGTTGTATGTACACTGTTGTAGACACCATGGGTTTCACGTGTCTACTTATAATGGGCTGGGTCTGTGTGATACTACTCGTGCCGTGCAGAGTCTGTTAGTCGGCTGACCATATATATGGCGTGCGTCGACGAAACGACCAAATAAACTACCTAGAAGAGGCTTTATGGTACAACCACACACTAGTGCGAGTGCGCATTTATTTACTACGTAGATATGTTGCTGTCTCTGGTACCTGATACAGGCTGCAGCAAAAAAAAAAGTTATTATTTCAGAGGGATTGTTACCAATTGAACACGTATACTCATCACTGCTACGGACGTGCGCATGCCTGCGCGTGTGCGGTGATTTGACTCGTCGTGAAATTTCAATTCATCGGGGCGCTGTTGCGCTGTTTGAAACCTTCCAAAAATATCAACATATCATGATAACCTGATATATCGATGTATCACGATATGTTGATACCAGGTATATATCAACATATCATGATAATATGACGCCGATTCCGCCCAAAATATCAAGTATCGTATCAACCCCGTTTTTTGTCGACACACAACTTGTCGTATTTACATAGCATGCCAAATAAAAAAATAAAAAATCAAACATATCTGTGCCACCTCCCCTGACATAGGATTTTCATCTTTGACACGCCTCCTTATACAAGCCTGTTCTCTCCCCAATTCTGCCCTGGTGTAAGGGCTACTCTCCCGGTACTAACCCTTGTCTTTCCAATTAATCCCGCAGTAGAGTTAATTGTGGTCTAATTTTAATCCACACTCATCAGGTATCTCCGTCCTCGTAATATATATATCGGTAATGTAGTAGTCTAAAAAGACAATTTCGCCCCTCAATTGTGAACCAGACGTCGGCATGCAATCCCAATTGAAATAACTCGCACCAACCACTGTTATTTTGCGTGAAGCCAGTTTTCCGTACCTCTTTTATTTCACGTATACCCCTTGAACAAAACTTCCGTCCAATCAGTGCACCGCCACTATGCAGGCGCTGACAACTGTAGTGTACCATGCCACCGACAACTAAAAACGTGCCCCCTCGTCTAACCACGATCGTCGTGTTTTGTTCCGTTGTCGTATGCAAACATCAAGACGCACGGCCAAAACAACTCCGAAACGACTAGCTAGTATCATCCACGCCACTTCGCACACTTACCCCCACTCTGGAACACCAGACAATTCCTGTTTCTGCATAACTGAGTGTATTGGACGCCGAATTTGCAGATAAATGTGTCCCTTTTAATGCACTCTCCCTCTAAATGCTTGCCTTCACGGATCTAACTACACATTGCCGAATCGGCAATTATCTCCCCACTCGGCAATTAAAATGCTGTACCGCAACCAATTCCCCTTCAGCCGTCAATGAATCATTTCACTCAAACTAATACAAATGCGCCGTATGCTTGGCGATCTCCTTCACTACCGCCTCCTCTCCCGAATCCATGTGCCAATATGCGCTTCCATGTGCAGCAACTAAATACCACTGCGCCCACATACATACATACGCCAAGCAGCTACACAAGTGACGCTTGTCGAATAAGCCGCACCCACCGCCGACACCAATCGTCCCACCTTTCTTCACCAAACATACCACGTGCTTCCAATTTCAGCATATCGTCAACGTGCATCTAAGCGTAAAACTGCGCCTCTGAGTTTCTCCGTAATGCACGCACGACACCACCGCCAAGAAAAGCACACGGCGCACTCATCCCTTCTGCATCCAACAACACCATAGCATCATTTTCTGTTACTCGCTCGTCTAGCAACACCACTACTGAGGTAACACCACAATTTCGATGTGAGCGAGGAGTTGCCGCAGCCATCCGAACCCACCATCCATATTACTAACGCCATTCAAACGCCATTCTGACGTCCATGACAATGTACTCCACCACCACGCGTACTGGTACTAAATGGATGTCCCCTACCCGGCTCGATGAATAAATGCATCCTTCGCATCCATTTTTCAAAATGTAAAAGGTAGTACCGCGCCAAATCGCTCTCTGCGAAAGCACGTTTGCGCAAAATTTAGGAATCAAACGTCGCCGAAATCACACCCGAGCGTTTCCCCGAAGTCTATGTCTGTGTTCACTTCTTGTCCTACCGTCACATCCGAAAACACTCTCTGGTTTTGTGGTTCTACCACAGGCAATAGTGACATTTTCAGTCCACGAACCGTATAAGCTATTAACCTGAGACGGCAATGCCCGACCACTCGCATTATCCTCCATGAGTCTGTCATGCAGCAGCAAATCGCTGTGCTGTCAAGTGTTCGAATGGTTCTCGCTCGGTAAAACCCACACTTGTTTTTTTGTTTTTATAGAGTTCAATGTACATAGCGACCCGTAATGTTTTTGTATGGCATTTCGCATACCGCGCCAAAATATACCAAGCCAACGCAAGTAAGCAAAAGAGCAAGGATAACTTGCTTTTAATTTGATTATAAATAAAAAACAAGCTTTAAGTAAGCAGCAGCAGTAAGCATGCTGTTTTTGTTTCCAGTTTGCTTACCAGCACTACAACAGAAGCCCCGCCCGGCTGAATCCGTCTCCAAAATTTAATGTAGACGCGTGCTACCACAGAGAGGTACGTCGCAAGTTCTGGGTGAATGTGTTTCTGGATAAGGGAGCGTTAGCCCAAACTCGCTGAAATGACATTATTGTGTAACAACATTTTTTTTGTTGTATAGTTGGGCCACGGGGATTGGTTAATCGAGTAGCCCTTTGAATTATCTCCAAAATCAGTGCTTTGGTGAGGTGTGGAGCTTACTCCAGTGACGACTCTCGGGAAAAATGGTGCACCTCAACCGTAGCGTGCGTCTGTACACGCACAGGTTATCGAACCTGACTGTGACGAGCTACTTCCTACTATACTTTCGGCCGTATTACGAGGGACCATCCTCGTAGTTTACGGTACACTCAAAATAAACTACCAAGTCAATTTTTTCTATTATATACTATTGATAACACTATCTGGTCCCATTTATTATGGTTCTCCGTAATCTTAACCTGTACCAATTCCCTTTCCAGTCTTTTGTTGTTTGAAATTGCCTTCTTCACCAGTGACTTATCTGCTGGAGACCTATGTCCGAATTTCTGCGCAAGTAGTTGGCCGTTGAACACAGTGCAGGACACCTGACAAGAAACAGGCTGATAAGAAAGCCGGGCTGATATTTAGAGGAAAACAATAAATTCGGGAGTCGTTATCTTGAAATTAATGTAGAAAGCGCCCCCTCTCGAGTAAGAAATCCAGCCTGGGCCAGATTTCCTGTTTTTTATTAAGTGTCCTGTACTGCTGTATGTGCTTGTAGTCAGTGTAGGCGGTGTCATTTGTACATTTTGGTGTTTCAATTGGTGTGTTTTCCACCGCGCGTTCAAAGCAAGGAACTCGCCGTACATATGATACACGTGCAAAAACCAAACAGAACAACTTGAAAGCAATTCCAAACAGAATGGACGTCAGAGAGACGTATTATGTATTACGCGCAGCACATATTTAGAGGCGTTTGAGACAAACAAAAACACCGGAAACAATAATAACGGCCCTCCATTGCGGGGGGGGGGGAGCGTACTCGTTTGTTGCTTCCCTTAGTCATTTGACCATTGACCACCCATCCCTTTCGAGACGGAGCACCGTTGCCGGGGGGAGGGGCGTGAACTGTACACCTTTCTTTGAGCTGAACGTGGCCCATTTGTCTGGGCTGCATAGATTACCTTTTCATTTCCATACTCTTTCTGCCGGCTTGTATTTTTTGTGTTCTCGTACCCGACGAATGCTACGGTAGAGGTGTACCCTTTTTTGCCTTTTGAGGGTGGTCACTTATCACTTGAGGAGCTCTATACGTCACCAAACAAATGATTTTGGAGGCAAATACAAGGGCTACCCGACGACCGATATCATCATGGGCTTACTGTAAACTGAAGTATGTCGCGGCGCAAGAAGGAAGAGACCGATGATTTTGGTTTAAGGGGCCCGATCATTTCAGAAAACAAAGCACGCTTCACACCGCTATGTTGGCAGTTCACTTGCTTTACCTCGATTGGAAAAATGAGTACCGTTTTTGTTTTCTCTGTCTCGCACCATTGTTCGTTTCGCTTCAGGATGAAGAATCAGGGCGGACAGATGAGTGGGTGTGGATATATTGTCTAGAATGTGATTGCATAGGAAACGTTTTTTTTGGTAATATCTCTTGATCGGTGACGAATTGACGAGTGCAACTGATATCGATCGTCTCCTTGGGGATTCAACCCTGTCCACACCAAAAATTTCCTTGATCGGGAAAGACTATTTTTCGGAGCCGTCATACGGATTTTATGTCAAAATGTCGCCAAAAATTAAACTTTTGAGTTTTCTTGGATATCTCGGCGAGATCGGGTTTGATTCTCGTTTTGTTTAGCAGCCCTATCCGCCATGGTATCAGGGTCCGTGCTTCCAGTTTTCAAGTCCTAACTCGCAACAGCGGTGGCGGATACGCGTTTGAAAGCATTGTCCGTTTTTAGGCTGGCCCAGCTCGTACGTAGTGGGAGTTTTTGTTTGAGCATACGATAATGCCATAAAAAACATAAACGTGGCATCTGGTATATGTTACGGGGAGCGACCCTGTGCGCTCCACGATTTTGTCACCTGTTCTACTGTTTCTTCGTACTGGCGACGCATCGAACGTAGCCTATATTCTAGCACATTGAGTCCGAAGTGGTTGCTTCTCGATCCAAGCGAGCGGACGAATTTGGCGAGCGGGACGGATCAAGCGTGCAGATACCGGTCCAAATGTCGCAGCTGCAAGTGTTTCGTGCCAGTGATTTCGTCTCAGCGCTCAGTTCACAGGTTCACAGTGCTCAAGTTCACAGGTTCACAGTTTTAATGGTTTCGTGTTTTCCAAGTGATCAATCTGCTCCATCCGAGCCCACGCACGTTTGGTCGATCCTCCGAGGTCTTACAACTCTGGTTTGTTTACATAAAATGCGGGGAAGGTCTCCTGCTCGCCGTGACATATATGTATATATATTCAAGGCTATCCTTTGGAGTGGTTGTAAGATGGGAGTTGATATTCTTGCACGAATACATTTTGCTTGTAAGCGGGTTTCGTCTTCTGTAGTCCTTTAAACCTTGCAGTTGTATGGGGGATTAGTGTGGCCACAATGAGTTGCAATTTCACAGTATATGAAACGCTGGCCTACAGAAAACCATCCAAATGCGGGCGACGCAAGAAAAGTACAGCAGTAGTAAGGTTGACCCCCCACGTACGCAGTAACTCAGCAGTAGCAGAGTAGCAACAAACAATACAGAGCGGCAGCCTATACTGTGGTCTGCCCGAGGGCATGCTGGTCCATGGACGAGTTTACAATGTGAAACCTGTTTTTTTCATCAGATCCGAAGAGACAGCGAGAAGGCACTCTGCCCTCGTACATAGGGGCGGTGTACGTATTGTATGCTACTAGTATGTACCCTGCAACGCGTACTTCGTACGTACACATATATACGGGTACGACTTGTTTACTTTCTTGAAGCAATGATTTTGAAGAGGATTTCCCGTGAGTTTCTGTAAACTACTGTAATAATGAAAAAATGAAAAACGTATATACCTCTTGCGCAGATGGAAAGCGAAAAACAAAACAAGTTATTAACCGGGCGAGTAACAACGCTACAGCACTACTACCACTACCCGATGGTCTGTGATTTGTACGGCAACAGCGCAGCACTACACGCATACGCGTATGATCACGGAATACAGCAGTTCCATCCCTGTAGCCACACTCCTTCCGCCTCCGAGCTACCGTCGCAGAAGTTGGTTGAGTGCTGCTGCTTGCTGTGCTGCAGTACAGCAGCAGCAGCAGTATGCCATGAGCTCTGCTGGATAGACTGTATGATGGGGTCTCTCTCCACGCCCACACAATGCCGGTTGTGCAGCTAAACATCATGAACTCTCCTATATCTTGATAGTCTGTATTATGGTGGTGTCTTCCTGGTGTGGTACTGTACAAATGCCGGCCATCGAGCAACTAGTACGTCATGGTGGTTGCGCACCAAAGCGCCCGCTGCTTCCTTTCGTTGCTGCTACAGCTGCACGTAGCTCTCACGCCCGCAGCCACAATATTTAGGCATGCGCTATCGCCGCAATTGATCGTGTGCTGCTGATGCACATCATCAGGTCTGTCTGATGACCTGTATGACGATGTGTGTCACCGGCAAAGCAGTTGGCGGCGAAGTGCTGCTGCTGTTCAAATGCCGGCCATGCTCTGCCGTGCGTTGTCGTCGTTGCTGACAAACAACAGTACGGACTATAGACTAGCCGTGCTGCTGCCAGCAAAAAGTGGAAAGCTAAAAGCCTTTTCGAAGCTGTTAATCGAACGTTGGGCCGTTTGACACGAAGAAGAGCTGTCTTACGAGCTGTCTTACGGGTCCACTCATAACTAGCGACCGACCCTGGTTTGACTAAATGTATACCTGGTAGTTGTTTATATATCTATCGGTTTTGGTATGCCATACTAAACGGCGTACGTTCTAGAATAATCAAACAAGCAGCTTAACTAATTCAACGACGAACAAACCAAACAATCAGTACCCAAAGCAACCCCTATATTACGTTGCATACCAACACTACATAGGTATATTCGTGTCCAATTATTTTGGAACTCGGGGGTACTCCCGGACATACCCTGCTGTACTACTTGTAGTATATAGAACATATACGTAATAAAACATGGTTCACACATATATAGAAAATAGTACGGTACAGCTGTTTAGGGTGGACTTGGTTTGATTTGTACATGATTTCGTACTATTTGGCACGCCCCTATATACGCCGGAGGACCCTTAAACCAGACCCCCCCCCTCGTTATATTGGGTTCGCTATGAAAACAATTCGGAATGTGAAGTCGGATTTTCACATTTTTTTAGACCTCTGAAGGAGAAATGTTAGAAAATAATACTCTCACTTTCTGCAAGATAAAAATATGTGGTATTCTATCATATCCTATCATACGTTTAGTACTCACGGCGGTCGACAGCAAGCAATACAACAGCAGTACCTATACATATAAATTTATGATCTGATATGATTCCCGTGCGCACGCAAGCTACGTAAAGGCATACATAACCTCGCCGGAGGATGGTATATCTGGTCTGCAGGCCCTCGACCAAATTCCGCTGTGTGTACGTATAGAAAACAAGCAGAGCGGTTTATTGGGGTAAGCAGACAGCAGCAGAACGGCCGTCCATCCTTCCTGCTCCAGTAGCTGTGAGTGCCGTGGTTCGTCGAGGTTGGCGTGTGCTCTTTGCAGCACCGACACCCCAAAATGTTCAGACATCGTGTGTCTATGGTTGCTCCGACCGCCCTGCTGCTGCTGCTGCTGCCAGAAGCTTCTTGCAGCGTGGCTGCGTTATCTTCACAAGACCACCGACAGGTACAATACAACAATACGCTGGCAGAGCACCAGAAGGGGGAGGAGGGGGGGTTGCAGGTAGAAGGGCACATACGGGTCAATCCTGAGGTACGCTGTGTGCTATACCAATCTGTCCCTTAATATAAGCACCATTTTTTACAAGATTAGTGTATAAAATGTGCTTATATTTTGGTACAGATTTGTACGTGGTAGAACCTATTTCGTTCGGTATACACGTAAGATAGTACAGTCGCAGTAGTACTGTAGTAGCTGATGGCTGTGAGTGCTAATATCGATTGACTGACTGACAGGCAGGCTGTCGAGTACGTTGTGTAGAGATAAGTTGTCGTTTGATACATACATATTCGTTTCGACCGCGTACTACGCATTTCTACGACGTGCGAGGTATGCCCTTACATCTTGCCCCCAAAAAAAACTCGCAGCGTGCACCATCTACTACTATTAATAGTAATACTGTACGTCGGATATCGTAGCTATTTATAATGCTGTGGGTTGTGTGACTAAATGTCGCCAACTAGAACTAGGTATGATACTTCTCGCTAGAGCAGTGCCTACATATCCGACTCTTCGGGATTACCGGTATATTATATTATTCATGAAAGGTCTATTTGCTGTGCATTTTATTGTCAGACCGCTCGCGCGGGGGGGGGGGGGGCTGAGAGGTCTAGTACTGCAACCCCTGGCCCATTAAAACCCTATTAACGCCGACAGCGGTGCCATTGCTTATTTATGTCATGCCAAAGACGCTTGCTTCTGGCCGATATTAAATTATGTATTGCGTATATATGTGAAACGAACCGCAACACTGCTGTAGAGCCGGGTTCGACAAGCCCGTCGGCTCAGCCAGCAGAGCGATAGCTATCAGCCGTGACGTTCGGCCAACTTACATCAGCCCTACGGTTTCTAGAAATTATGGAGAGGTTAAAAATGCTAAATATGATACAGTAAACACATTTCCCCCCATTTCGTCCTCCTCAGTAGGTTGTACACCATTATACACGCATCAGACGCCCCCTGAAATTTTGATTGTTGTTGTTGTGTGGAACATATATTTTCGGAATCGTTGAGATTGTTTTGTTTCTCAGTATTGTTTGGTTTAGCATGTAATAAGAATGACATGACGGCAAGCAGCAGCAGTCATCAGCACTGAAACAACGATCTACCTGGCACAGCGGTTAATTCAAAACCCCCCGCAATCATGGAGGGGTGGGCGAACTTTTCGCAATCATATCTCCGCAACGAGAGCCAGTTGTAATTCGTGTGTGTGTCTGACATTGCCGTTTTGACTTCTTATATTTTGCTGTGTGGCACGCTGCTCGTTTGTTGCAGGAACCACAGGTCTACAGAGGTCTGGAGAGCAAAACAGGATCTGGTGTCGTTCACCGTAGCTTGCAGACATGCGCTGCCGCCGACGGGTTCACGGTCACGTCAGACGTAAGCGTCCCATTTATTTGAACTATATATACATATTATGTTCATCTCTTTTATTATCTTCGCGCCCTTCATTTCTCCCTCCCTCGTTAGTGGTAATTCATATCTGGGTCACTCGTATAAGTAGGCGTTTCTCCTTCATGCCCACTGCGTACGGTACGTTCCTTTTTTTGTCGCGAGAAGGTTTCAGCACTTTCTTCTCTCGTCGACTCTCTCGTGGAATTGTACCTACCCACTACGTGTAATGCTTTATTATTAATAGATGGATAGTTTAGAGCGGTAAATAGGCAAACGACTTGAGTCCCCAACGAATTTAGGATCGGACGACTGAGGGCGGAGAAGTTAGGCGTTTGTCGGACGTGCCGACTATCCGACTAATTGTATATCGATACTACTGTACTCGTAGGAACGATTCTCGAATGCGGGCAAATGTTTTAAACCAGTATATTATTAAACCACAGAGAGATCATCGATATCTGTTTGATGATCTAGCCTTTTTAAGGCAGACATGGGCTTCTGATCGTGGTACATATAGACAGCTAGCATTTATGCCTGGTACATAGTAGTAACTGTTCTATGGGATGTGGATCTGCTATAAATTATGCAGATCCTGGACAACCTCTCACATCGGCAGATGAACAGATAATAGTAGTAGATAGCCTGCTGGAGATCGCCCATCTATATCTTGGTTTGACCGGGGTGTTAAAGTTCTTGGAATACGTGGGCGGGCACCTCTAGGCTGGAGAGGACAGCTTGTGTTTAGAGAACTTTTAAGTCAGCGAAAAGTCTAGTCATCGGCTGCCTTCGGTAGCCCACTCACCGATAAAAGGCATTTGTTTTATTAACGGCAACAACTGAACTGCCGATTATTTGTAAGCCGTGAGATACTACCCACTCACACCCCTGACGTATGCTACGATAGAGGTGCAAAACGGTTTGTTCTGAGAGTGGTCATTTGAGGAGCTCTAAACCTGACCCAAAAACGAATTTTGGGGGAAAACAAAAGCGCTACCCGAACGCGTGCTACGGTAGAGGTATCACTTTTTGGCTGAGTCCTTTTCTGAAAGATCGGGCTCCTTAACCCAAATTCGTCCGACCTTCGTTTTTGTGACGAATAATGTTTCTGAGTATACCTCGGTCATGAGATTTCTCATCCGGCAGCACTTTTTTTCCCCTCCAAAATCAGTTTTTTTTCGTTGAGGTATGACGCTCCCTAAGTGAAGAGCTCAGAAACAACATGGTGCACCTCTTCTGTCGTAGCATGCGTCACCCGATGAAAAAATCCCACCGCCTGAGCATAAGACTAAACGTTCTGCTGCACAAACGATTATGGGTCAAAGAAACCAATTCAGCCAAAATAAGGTATACCTACATCTCTATCGTAGCACGCGTCCTCTACGGAATGATTGTACGTTATCAACAGTGTTCATGGAGGCTATTCGCGGCATCTGGTCTCCCTTTTATAACTTTCACACGCGGAATCGCAGTCTACGAGCTCTACGAGTATTGTTTGGGGGGGGGGGGATATTCTTCCTGGATTCCATCGACGACACAACAGTACCGAATCTGTTTTTTGAGAGATACCAAGAACGTATTTATTCCCGTTGTAAAACAAAATCTGGTTGAGGGTGTGATTGGGTGTCCCCATCGTTTACTATTGGCGGTTTAGTTTCACTGCTCGATTTGAGGAATGAGAAACCCTATTCATTTGGTATTGAAACCACTTTTGCACTACTACTACAGTAGACCTCGAAGGCATTTTACAACTATGTACAAAATTTAATAAAATTGTTATAAATACGTCAGCTGTGAGTTCAACCGATTGATTGTAAAGTGTAAATAATGGCGGATGGATGTCGACAGTAAGTAGACTTGGCGCAGCCCTCAGGATACTTACTTACTTTGGTACACAGCAGAGTCACGATACAGTACCTCGTATATCGATCGGCACGGAGAGGTGAAGCATCAGTATCATTGCATCGGATGCAATCGCGATCGTCGTCTGTGCAAAAGCGTCTACTGGCGGGTGTATCACGTATGTATCGGTTGTTTTAAGCTTTGACCGCGTCAAGCAGATTACTTTGTCCAGCGAATAGAAAAGCCCCGAACAACATTCTTCAAGAAGTTCCACATTCCGTGGATACTCTTCAAGGAGGTGGTGGTGAACGTTCACCCATTCAGAACTGAAAAGCTTATCCCACACTATTTACAAGCAGTTTGCCACCAAATACGTGCGATCAGTTCGTAAGGGGTTAAGCACCCAACCCGGCGTGGACAACTAGGTAGTGAGGTGGAGTTTCATGTGAGGTATGGTCTGATTTGCTTGATCCCCTCATGGTTATGAAAAAGCTTAGTAAGCTCAAATCCCTGGACAAGTGGCACCTGGTACGTCGCCCAGATATATATAAGGTGAGGTTAGGGGCCAGTGGAAGGTTCGACGTTTTTCCTATCCCAATCACTCGAAAAATACCTTTTGATTTGTAGTCGGCAATATCTACAGCAATAAAGCACTCAACATCGTTCACTGTTAGGGAGAGAGATCTTCAGAGAAGATAACACAATTATGAACCAAAGCATACGCGTGGGTGAAACTCTCGCATGTGCACCAACTCCCGGCATCCATGCACGGCTGATTGCTATATTACCTCTTCCGCCATACCTACCTCCTTCGTCTAACTCCCGGCTTACAATGCCAACACGTGCCCGTCAAACTCAAGAGCCAGGGTGCGCATCTGTCTCCCCCCCCCCCTTGGTTGCCCCTTCTATCTTACTGGTATCCCCTCAAATAGTATTATCGTCTTTCTGCGGAAGGGAAATAGTGCCTCAAACTCTCGGCATCTAACCGCCATCAGCGGAACAACAAAATACCCGCAAGGTGATTTTTATTTGCCACAACTAGTGGTGTGGCACGAAACCATATATAAAGCTCCAAGCCGCACTCATGAAGTCTCCGCAAGCTGTTGTTGTTGCGGTCGACCGCCATTCTGACGACACGAGGGTTTGATTCGTAGGATGATAGATGTATAACCTTCGGACCGGACTTTTTGTGACTGATCGAGTCGTTCCTACAAGGAACTACACTCGTGCTCGGTGTATGTTTCATCCGACCTCGTATCTCATTTGTGCTGCACACTGTTTTTTGGTTAGCATCTATATACGAGGTCGTGGGATTGGTCTCAGGGTTAACTTATAATTAAAGTGAAAACGTAAACAACTCGCACTAACCGGCGTCCTTCACATCATGGTGTGTCCCCTCTCGAACTAGTTTAATTTCTAATACATCTACCCTACTACCTCGTACGTATTATATATACGTACAAACAGTATATCATATCAACTGTTTGTTTTTATTCATTGTATTCATCCACCCATCCATGTACACAGAGCTCGATGCGAGATCCCTTCGCATTCATTAAAAAACAATTGGGATAGCTGTTCGCTCGAACAAGTTTTTGTTTATTTATTTTTTGTCCATCCCATTTATTATTTTCGCCCTTCTTTTCTCTCTCCCTCTTTAGTCGTAACTCAGATCCGGGGTCACTAAGTAGGCTCTTCTCCCCCTCCCCAATACGGTACTTGCCTTGTATTTATATCGCGAGAAGATTTCAGCACTCTCTTCCCTCGTCGACTTGCGTCGGATTCCGCCTACCCACGCCACAAAGGCGCTCTCAGCAATTGGTTCATTTTTATTTTTTCAAATAATGTAAAAATCTCACCACGATGTGATTCGAACTTAGGTACCAATGTCAGTAGTCTTTGAAGCTGACCACTAGTCTACCGGGGCGACCGGCTTGGTATGTATGGCAAAATAATTCACGCTGTTTCAAGACATAATACGTTTTCGCCGTAGAGGCACACGATGGCCCAACCCAAACTTAACCCGAATATCCACTGACACACGTGAACGTTCAGTTGATCCTTCCTAGTTTTTATCTACGAGGGAAGACACGATATACGTAGCACTTACGAAATATGTATACTCTCAAAGGCCGGTTTTGCTCGAGTTATTATCACGCTCCTCGAGTGGGGAGCCCCAAACCTGTGTATCAGGTTGCTGCCTCTATCCTAGATCCCGTCTGACCCGAATGTTTCACCAGCACAACAACACAACAACAGCCGATTGATGCCCTTGTACCCACCAAGTGTCTATGACGATTATGAAATTGGTTATACAGTACAAATATAAGCCTAAACTGTAACCAATATTGACTACCCGTACCGCGAATGGGTTCAGATTCACGAGCCGCAACTAAATGCTGTAAACGTTCTCGCATCGTTTCTGTTTTCTCATGGGTTTCCCACACTGCTCACGACAGGCGTTTCCGGCGATGAACGGCTGCTACGCCGAAGTGGAAGTCGCGCAGAATGGGAGCGGGAAACGATTGAAAATTATGAAGTACAGCACGCCCGACAGAGCGGCTAGCTTCACGGTTGGCGAATACAATCCCTACTTCGGGGTAAGACGCTTGCTACACTATCAATAGAGAGATAACACGTTTTGGCTGATTTTGTGTCTGAATGATCGGGCTCCTTAACCCCCTTAGTACTGCAGTACCGACCTTTAGTACTGCAGTACCGATGTGGGGACAAAAAACTTGGAGTTTGACTGAAATGTTTGTTTATGTACAGTGCAGTACTAAACGGATTAACCCCTTGAGAACCGGTCCCTCGTTTTTGGGGAAAATCTACTCGAAATTAGTGTGGGATACGTTTTGCAGTTCTGAAAAGGTTGTCCCCAAAATCGTCCGACTTTCATTTTATTTTGGTGCAATTGTTTCCTCGTACATTTAGGCCAAGCGAGGTTTCGTCTGGTAGCTCCTCTGAATCTTTCGGGAATCCGTTTTTGAGCGAGGTGCAGAGCTCCACAACCGCGAGGGCGAATAAAACAAAGGGTTTATCACTACTATCGTAGCCTGTGTCGTATGTGGGTGTATTAATGGCGTGTGTATGTTGCGCATACAGCAGTACCGTCACCGGAATTTAGTTGCAAGTAATGACGACTTGTTTTTAGATGAAAAGTCGCAAAATAAAAAAAAACCGACACAGACTAATTGACGCCCACGATCTGAGACGGGTCTCGAATGAGGGTGCGCCTTGCAACAGTGCTTTCATTCATCAGCTACCCCCGCTTTCTTGGGTTTCGCCTTTGGTTTTATCACATTGTAATTGTTCTACGTATCTCTTTCCTCGGTTGCCGTGCTTGTCGTTCTCTCCTTCCTCGCATGCCGTGCTTGTTGTTCGTTCGCTTCTCGCTTTCCGCTGCTCTTGTTCCAACTTGACTGGCCGTGTGCCGTGCGTAGTACAAGTGGCGCGCGAGCTATTTTGAAGGCGGGTACGTGGTCGGCGACTATTTTCTCGTCTGCATGACCAATGAGAACATAGCGATGGATACTCAACCCCCGGACCCAACTTTGACCTGGGAATGTAAGTGCAGAATGATCCGGTTCGTTTGTGGTTTGAGTGAAGCAGCACGTTTTGAGGGCAAGCCGTTGGTTACTCGCGTAACACGAACTTAGCGCGGCGTTCGAACCGAGAATTTTAGAACGCATGAACACAAGACACACCCGCTGACTCAATTATAGCTTGGGGAATGTGAGCACTGTGTGGTTCGGTGCGCATTCAGTGGTTTGTTTGGTTTTGATCACTCAGCCACGCTGGTGGGGCCTGCTCGGCGACCACCAATAATACCGTGAAACAACTTTACAGGACAAGATGACCCTCGTCATCGCCATGACTATCAGCAGCATGCCGCGGCTCCCAGAAGAACCCTGAAACAATCAGGCGGTGGCGGGTGTAATATTTTGAAATTTCGTCTTCGACCAAGGCTAATGCAAACATTTTCCGTGTATAACGATTGCCGCTATTATGGGGGAGCATAGTAAAAACGACCTGCGGCACACACGAACACCTGAATATTTACCAATTTTCACCAAGAAAACTTGGTTATTATATTTACTGCGGTTCCCCGTAACAGGTACTTTATCAATCTGCAGGTACTTTATCAATCTGAGATTCGATGTTTTTATGAGCGCGCTATACTGGGAGGTCTGGTACTGATGGTTAAGGGTACTGTTTAAGCCGGAGAGCCTCACGCCCTTTGACCACGCTGTTGACGTTTCTCGAAATGACTATTGCAATCCATAGTTACCTACTTGAAACAAGCATATGTGCGCTGTTTTACTTGTGCTTAATACTGGTATTACAAATCGCTGAAAAAAGCTCAACGTAGCCCGGAGAGTGGTTTCCCGTGCTCGGCAACTCGGTGTGGTTGCGGTTTTGTGGTTTACGCTTGAATTATGTGTGTGGCTGGGCGCTGTCACGTTTAGCAAGCTTCCGCCCCTCCCCATTTTACAAAAATGCCTCCTCCAGGTGACCTCGACGGTGATGGCATCCTCGAGACGCCAGTTGCAACGGACGCCATGCTGTCCTTCTCGTGCGGCTGTGACAGCGCAAGCGACCGCGGCCGAGCAGGGCCATCCCCTTCCCCCGTATTCAGCACGCCTACTGCCATCACGACCCCCGCCCCCGTAAATCCTATTCCTAGCACCACCTCCGCATTTACGCCTACTCTAGCCGTATCGGTCGCTCCTGTGGGGCCTAATACTGCCGCCACCGCCTCTCCCGTCACACATGTGCGTACGGCGACGTCAGAGCCAACGGCTGCAGCTACCGTACCGACCCCTGTCGGTGAGCGATATAGTTTGGACAATTTCGTTTTCGTATCCGTGCCATTTTACTGCGTGACCTACTTATTGCGTTGGCCCAGGTTTAGCTCGCAAACCAATAGATATTATGAAGTGCTTTCTTTTGTTGTTTTACCTTTATATCTATTTGCCAGTCAGGCCTTTGACCGGGACGCCGGCCTTCGGCCTCCGGAAGTCTTGTGTCTGAGTGACGATCAATAATAGCGCTAGCAAGCAATCGGGTCTTTGTTTTATGTGCCGTCACATGCATTTATTCTAGCCGCGTACGAAGTGTGCTGCACTCACTTTCTTAACCTCGTTGTGTTTCATGCTCTGCTAATCGGCATCACAGCCAAATCTCACGTTCCCTCTTAGGTGGCCCCGAGCTTCCCCGACCCTCGTACCGCTGTCGCTACGACGAAACCAATATCACTTCGTCCATTATTTCATTTGCACTGAGTCTTCCATCGGAACACCAGCCCAATGACTCCTGTGCAGACTACGCCTCCAGAAACAGCTGGTCAGACGCTACTTCCCTCCATACATTTCCATTTTCCTCTACCTGTTGAAATACATTCGCTTGTTGGCTAATTCTCATAGACGCGTGCTACGATAGACTTAGCACTTTTTGGCTGAAACAGTTTCTGAATTACGGGGCTCCTTGACCCCAAATTTGGCAGAACTTCGTTCTTGTGTCGCAGCATTTCTCATTTTATAAATAGGCCATGGGATTATTCATCGGGTATCATAAGCCGGTCGCCCCGGTGGGCTAGCAGGTAACCACGGAGCTTGTTAGCGTCGAGATCGCGAGTTCGAGCCCCGCCGAGTGCATGCTCGTAGGGACTTTTTCTTGCGAAAAATATCTTGAATAGCGGAAAGCGCGAGAGCGTGAGTTAGCAAAATTCGATGAAAATAGACGAGCGTTGGGAAGACTGAACCCTCTGCGCGATAAAAATCAAGGCAAGAACCGTAGTGGGGGAGGAGGGAGAGGAGCCTACTTTGTGACCCCGGATCTGAGTTACGACCAGGGAGGGAGGAAGACGGAAGTGCGACGATAATAAATGGGATGGAAAAAAAACAAAACAATAGCAGTTCTAGTTTCCTCCGAAATCAATCATTTGACCTCTGCAGGTATCAGAAAAATCATGGTGCAACTTTACCGTAGCACGTGTCCATAGGTTCCTCATTTGCGCCTGTTTTCGCTTTTCAGGCCAACCAGCCGCTCCTCTTGTGGACTCCGTGTGCAGCAACGGGCTTGCAGGCATCGAGACGGACGAGGTTTGCTGCGAGTTGTCCTGCGGCCTCTGCGGTGGTGTAGGCTGCGGAGACGTGCCAGGCCTCACCGGTGACCAGTGTTGCGTTACCTCGATCGAGGAGACTGGGGACCTTTGCTCCGTAATCGGTGCTGCTCCTTGCCGCGTGGACCCTCCTGGTACGTGCTTGGCTTGCATCTACGGTTGTCATACTAGTTGAGAACGTTCCCCATGTTCAAGGCCCATCCAAATTGGAAAGTCTCCCCTGGTAAGTCCTTGAATTGCTCCTACTGTTCTTACATTTGTTTTAAACGTTAACCGTGTTTAAGGTCCAGCGAACTTGGACAGTAAGTATTGAGAGGTTTGGAGGGCCTACCAGAGATCAATCCATACCCTCAGCGCTATTTAGCCAGTTTTGTCAGAACAGACCGCTTGCATACGTACATCCACGTACTATATAATTTTGTTGGCAGAGTGTCAATACAGTTCCATTCGTGGTCCTATTGCTCGACACGGTTTCCTACATTTTTCGCCGACTTGTATGTTTTCGTTTTCCCGCGGCAGAGGTCAACCCGTCCACCTGCCCCAACGGTTTCCCGGGAGTTGCGGACGGCGACGCCTGCTGTGCAGAGGAGTGCAACCTGTGCGGCGGTGTGCACTGTGGCACTATCGCCGGCACGAATGGGGCAACCGACTGCTGCTCAGGCGTAATCCTCGCCTCAGGAATTCTCTGCGGGGAAAGCGGCGCCGCCCCTTGCATCATGACCGACGACGACAGGACCAGCTACCAAGACACCTACGGGAGCGGGTCGGGCAGTCAGTCAACCTTCTCCATGGCCCCTACTCCCGCCGGATTCACCGCCGCACCGACTGCGGTCGACGGCGCCCGCGGGGGCTTCTTGGGAAGCGAGGCCCCTGGTGCGCCCGTGCCGCTTGAAGAGGGTAGCGATACGAGCGGGGCCCGAGGCGCGTTGTCGACAACATTTGCTGGTGCTGGTGAGGTGGTTACGCTTGCGGCAATGGTTGGAGGCGTTTTGGCGGTGATCGGCGCGGCATGAACCTAACCCAGAGAGAGAGACCGCGTTGAAAACAAGAAACTTCAGGCAGCTCTACTATTAATGTTTGGACGTCAACACGTTTTTGTTGTTTTGTTTAATGATCTATATTAGTGTTTGTTGGGCGTGCTTGTGGTCTAGCTGGCTCGATTGAGCGCAGTGGAGTGCGGGGTCGTGTCGTGTCGTGTCGTGCGGTGTCGTGTAGTGTCGTGAAGTGAGAGGGTGTAGCTGACGGTTGAGATACATCGTCTTCTATCACGGAGTATAGGAATAATATATTCCATTGTCTTGGCCAAAATGAAGTCCACGAGACGTCCTTGGTTTTCAGTAACCAAATTGCAAACTTCCCTCAGTAAGTCTCCGGTAACCCCCAACTCGGTGTCGTATTGTCGGCTTTCGTTGATGCAGACCCTCTTCAGAGCACAAATATTATCATATACTTTAGAATGGGGCATTCTTGAACCCCGAGAACAAGCTTAGAATTCGACCAAAGTTTATGCGTCCAACACGGGGCGGAACACCCCGAGCGTTTGATCAAGGGTGTGCAGAGCGTGTCAGTGTATATATACTATACAGTAGTTGCAATTGGAAATAAGTGTTTCGTACATGACGGCCTCGAGCGCGTGAATTTCGAAGCACGGACGTTTGGGCGATTCACGCTACCAACAATTTTCATTGTTCGTTGTGTATCCGACAAAGACGTTGCGGTCTGTCCTAGGGATGTTATAGCACGCGCAATTAATTTTCAGGAAATGGGTAAACACATTTGTAGGCTGCGGAGCCTTTGTGACTCCCGATAATGGTTGTAGAGTGACATGTGTGTGCTACGATAAGGGGGCTGCCTTTGTTGCCGTTCGGGGCTAATGTTTCTGGCTTACGGGGATTCTGGCTTACCAAGAACTACCCGATACATTTGTGTTGTTCAATAACTTCCGAGGCAAGCCCGGTCCATGGGTCTGCTTATCAGGCTAATCGTGGAACTATGTTTTTCATTAATGCCTCTTGTGAGTGGTATAGAGAGGTCCTCAAGCGACGAGCCTCGATACACTTCTTTGGTGCGCGTCTACCGTAGACCTTCGTACTGGGGTATCGCACCGCACGCCGAGCATGCGGTGTATTAGACTGGAGATCGGTCCGGGTTGTCCCGCACTTTGTGAAACCCTGTGTGCACATGTTGGAACTATATGAGGATCTAGGAGTGTGGATACGGGGTGATATATATAAGTAAGCGCGGGCGAGGTAGCACGGCCAACACTCCCAACCGAAACTAGCAGTTCATATTTCATCCAGTTACGGCTCACATAATTATGGCAGCTTTTCTGCGAGACTGTGATTGGGTACCTTCAATAGGTTTTGAGCCCCGTTTTAACGCGTCGAGCGCATTCGGAGCGCTCAGTAACACACGGGTACACCACATCAGCAATAGTGATGTACCCAATAGTTTGATGTGAATTGATAAGCCCGACACATCTCGGTTCAGAAGCCCGACACGATACAGCTTGGCGTTGGTGTGGGGTTGTGTGCAACTTCTGGTTAACCTATGGAGACTCATCATCCGTTACTTGTCGAGTGATCCACATTGATTGCCGGTTCGTCCAACAACTAAACAGGTGGATTAAAAAACAAACCGATACAACCTACTATGCTGCCCGGTCTTTGCCGTCAATATCGAGAGCTGTTTACGTTCGACTGAGGAGTTCCAAGGTACTGACATGCATGTTTACCTCCTGTACGCACATACCAAGTATCATATAATACGTACCTCGAACAAGAAGTCTGTGTGTTTCTTACCCCCTGCACTTTGTCAAGCCATTATTATTATTATCCCCCCACGCCCGCTGCTTGACACTAAAACCTACGAGTACCTGGTAGGAGTTGTGTACCTTGGATTGTCTTTGCGTAGTCTTGTGGTACGATAGGAGGTCTGCCGCCATATCCACTGCCGTGCTTAGGCCACCCGGGTGAGTGGCTAGAAACCTCACTCAATATTTGAGAGCGATCCCACGGTAGGGGTACCACTTTCAGGCCCAATATTTTCTGACCGGTTGTGCTCGTCATGTGAGTAACCACCGGATACTATTATTATTTTAGTGGTATACAATTGTTTGGACTACCGCATTGGAATATCTGGTCGGGTTGCGGCAACGAATGGTTCCGAAGTCATGTTTCGGGTGAGATATTGAGCTCCTCATGCGAGGAGCTCAGAAAATTCTGCTCCGCCCTTACCGTGGGATGACTCTTGACGGGGGCAAGTTGTTTTTGGCTCAGCGTTACAAATCATCCAATGCCGATGCTTATCACGACACAAAATAGGCCATAAAGTTTGCAGCGTATCGAACACACCCACATGGCGGTGTGCATATCGAGAAATCTGAAGTAACCAATCTTAAGCTTGCAAAGAGGCGTACATTCCGTTTTACAGGAACAGGGTGTACCGTGTGAAAAGGTAACCCGAAAGTAGGGTTTGCATGTAGCATTTAAATTTTACAGCTGCTCCATCCGTGTTTTACGAGGTGTTCACTATTTTTTACGAGGCTTTATTTTTTTCGAAAAAGGGGATGCATTCTAGTCAAAATGATTGAACAAGTACCAAAATTTCAAGTGTAATTGGTTGGCACCGGAATTAGAGTTATACTACTGTACTCGTAATATATATATTCTCAACATAGGGCACCATAAAAAGCATTTTGTGCGAGTTGCTCGGCCGAGTGACTCTGGGCAAATTGAACAAAATCACACTAATTGACCCCCCCCATCACCCACAGCGTTGGAAGCATTCAATCGGCGTTTCTAGCATCGTCAAACGCGGGACAATACTGCAGCTATGGGCACATAGTCATGTAGAGGCGGTATCGTACGAACGAAACCGCCCACGACCCACACATTTCATAGGAAGTATTTGAGCCGTGACGTCCGAAGATTTATTTCTAGTTTTGTCTAGACTCCACAGTGCTTCAGGGTTCCACAGGAAACCGGCGTCTGTGAGGCCGTTTGGATTCGAACAAACAAAGAGTTGCAATAGGCCGAGGGACGAGCACGACGCACGCGTCCAGTCTCGTTGTAGTCGAGAAACGCGATTATTGCAACGCGTCACGAGTGGTGTGTGTGAAAGATGACACTTTTTATAGCAGTAGTTAGTACCCTCTAGCCGCTGCTGGATAACACAGGGTTAAGTGCTACAAAGCAGCTCGTACTACATCAGTAGGCAGTACCCATCTAGGAGTAGTGATCTGTTTCGTATCACGGTTTTCATGTGCTAACAGAACCAGTATGTAACAGCAGGTCTTATTATCTTGTGTTTACTCGTACATATACCGAGTACTCTTTGGTGGCCATAGCAACTCTGGAGTACTACAGTAACATCATGGAAAAAAATAAGCATCTCTTAAGACAGCACAAAAAGTCAAGCACACACAGGTACACACCTGAGGTTGTGTAGTAGCCTAAGCTCTGTCAAGAATATCATAGCAGTACCATACGCACGTTCGTGTCGGATATGTAAACGGGTCTGTCATGATTAGATCAGATACAGTACCCCAGAAGGTCGATAGAAATTTCGGGAAAATAGCGCAGGGTAATCCTGGCTTGATATATTATTTGGGGTATCCAGTTTCGCTTTGGAATCAAGCTATGAGTTCACGTGCAACACCTGCACACCCTTAACTCCTCTTCAGCTATCTTCTACGACAACATGCTCTTCACGAACTCTGCCTTCCGGACATGAATCAATCTAAAAGGACTGGGGTCACCTTCATCGATATTTTTTCATCTTCTCGTACAAGGTTACCTCACAATGACGGTTGTGCCTGCCTCAATTTTAGGCTGTGTCTTGGCTGGTCATTAGCAAGCCAGCCTAGGCGTACCCGCCAGCTATGAACTGGTGCACACGCCATAGTCGCCTATATACTCTTGATACATACAAGCAAGCCAGGTAAAGCCAACACCCCACCCCGCGACCACCTCTAGCGCTTCCAACAAACATAGGGCGAATCCCCGCTGTCCCTGAACAATGCCGGATTATAACTGCCGCGCGTGTGTTAACGCACAGCAGGCTGTGCGGTGTTGCTGATAAGTACAACTGCTAACTGTGGTCGGTCGTACCAAGGAAAGTCTCACTGAAGTGTCGCTCCTACTTATGTCGCTCTATTTTCTGCAACCCCGCCCAGTGACCTCCGTTTAAAAATATTACCAGGTATACTATTTTTCTCGAAATACTTTTCAGTCCTTTACTTGTATTCCCAATACATAGTGTAACGCTACTTGTACGACAATATACACATATAGTGTATGCGGTCAGCCTGTTCGTCAAACTCGCTAGCGATTCTGCAGATCAACAGGCGGTACGGGTTCTTGTCGTGAGTACCGAAATTGTATCCCTCGTGGGCTGCTCGGGCTCGCTCTCAATGGAGTCAACCGACACCGTTACATGCGAAGTGTATTGGGCTGTACTTCGGGTCATGATAAAACCAATTGGAGTGTGTACCGGGCGTAGTTTACTCCATTGATTGTGTGTCAGCTGTTGGGTGAGGCTTCAAAACGCTTTATGTCACAAAACCCCGATAAAGCACGTATTTGCCTCCATCATAGCAGATGTCATCTGGCTGTTAAGGGGTATACTGTCCAACCCCCTCTCATGGGCTGGTTTAACGAACGAAGCTTACCCGTCCCTTCTCCGCTGACAGTCGGGCTGTTGCAACAGGACCATCGAGGCGGGTGCCAAGTACTGCAACGACACCGATGTGGCGCTGTGCATCGTCGTCCAAGACGGCGACTACCGCTGGTGGGGCTAATTTATTGGTTGGTATAGGATGTCAGCACCCTACACTGTGTCGATCGTCTGTAAGCTAAATCGAAAGTTATAAACAAACACGAATCTGTTGCGGCAGGAAAAGATTGGCATATCAGTATATATGTGCTAAGGGTCGTTCTTATCGAGCAGCTTTTTTGTATAATTTCCAATATTTTGTTCTAAACAAAATAGGAAACCTTGGAAATGTTGGAAATCTTAGAAATCATTTACGGGGCAAAATGTTCGGAAAGCTTCACGTTCCAATAAATGGAAACAAAAAAAATGAAAAAAATGGAAATATAGAAAACTGCGCGAACAATAATACTTGAAATATAGGGAAAAAATAGAAATGTATAGCTCCGATAAGAATGGACGTGAGTAGAGTCAAGTCAATGTCTCCATAAAACTCCTTACTGTGTTTGGAATAATACGACCGCACGTTCGAGTAATGGGGTGGTTCATAGTTTAAGAATAGGGCTGCGTTTGGTTTTGTGTTCCAGGAATCGCATTAAAACCTAATAGGATACACGATCTATGTATATATATGTGTATGTAATATATCACAACGACGAGTGTGACTGAAGTGTTTGCACACCCCCACACACCCGTGCTACGATGGAGGTAGCACTGGTTTTTTCCTTCTTAGGCAAATATTTATGATCGACGACGGATGTCCTTTAGAGCACTGAGGAAAATAACCCAATATCGTTGAAATGCAAATATATGTTTTTTTTTAATATTTGTGGCAGTAGTTCAGGTATCTTCATTCGTTGTCGTGTTCTCTTTGGGGTGATATAGAGAGCCCCCCCTGAGCAAGGAGCCCCGAAAACAGCTGGGTCAGCTTGTGCCGTAGCACGCGTACACGTTGCTACTCACCGTTCACAACAGCAATTCACAGTCCCAGGTCGCTCTCGGTGCTGACTCTTTATTGCAGAGAGATCGGCCTTTTTTTAACGTGAGCAAACAACCGCTCATTATCCAGTCGACCATTTTGACCCTCTACTCAGGTCGGCGTGGCACCCGATAGGCACTATAGTCCCTATCGGCATCAAACGAGTCAGGGAATCGAAAGGCATATGACAACCGGTTTCAAAGAAAGGTGCGCTGGGGAACAGCTCTACAATAGCCAAACCAGGGTTGTATATCTTCTTTGTTGGGTTTTAAGTTTAACAAGCTAAACTATGTGTTTTCAGCGCGGACACGACTAATAATGCAATATCTATGACATCCAAATTTTCAAGCCCCGCCTCGCCAGTGATCGGTCGGGGGGTGAATGGTCATTGTATGTGCATGAATATATGTCAACCTTATTGAAACGAGACCACCCAGCTGAGACATCATGAGGAACCCATCAAAATATGGGGGAAATACCACCCGCAACAACTCCACCTGATCTACTCGAAGTGTGACGACCAGGTGCTTTCGTTTGGGTTGACTGTTTTCACGCGCAAGCCGTTGGCATCGGGCCACACCAACCAGCTCATTGAAGACGCGTGCTACGATAGAGGTGCACCATGTTGTTTCCCGAGCTCCTCACTTGAAGAACAATCTCATGACACAAGTATAGTCGGAAACATTTATTTCAACACAAGTGAAAGCCAGACGAGTTTGGGTCAAGGAGCCCTATCGATCAGAAAACGTTTCAGCCGGAAAGTGACACATCCATACGACCAGCTCAGGGGCCGCCAGGAAGCAAGGAGGAGCAGGGGGGGGGGGGGATGACAGACCCACACCGATGGCGTGGGGATGGAGCTTAGATGCGGCTTAGGACTTGAATATTGAACGTAAAGAGGGCATATTGGGAAGAAGGAGGGGGCAAGGACAACAAAAGGAGTATTGTGGATAAATCTTGGCGGGAAGCAGACATAGAAGGGTGTTAGACTGTACGCATAGGTTTCCTTGGTTTCCGTGGTCTTCTGCTTTTGGGAGTTTTATGAGTGATCAACGCTGAAGACCATGCTGCACATTGTCGGATGGCAAAGATAATAATAATAGAGCTACGTAGAACTTTTTGTTTGAAGACGCATGCTACGATAGAGGTATACCTTTTTTTGGCTGAATCGTTTTCTGAACGATCGGGCTCCTTAACCCGCAATCGCCGGATTTTCATTGTTGTGATGCAATACTTTCCAGACAATACTTGGGGTCGTGAGATTTCGCATCGGGTAGGACTTTTATTTTCCTCCAAAATATTGTTTTCGGTGACGTATGAAGCTCCTTAAGTGAGGAGCTCAGAAAATACAACATGGTTCATCTCTATCGTAGCATGCGTCTGAAGTCGTTTCTGAATCACCTATTAAAGGCTCCTGAACTCACAACCGTTGGAATGCAAAGCTTTTTTCTTTATGCAATCCATTTCGTTGTACCGTTAGGCTAGGCTGTGATGCGATCGGTCATCGGGTAGCTCTCTTTCTCGTTTCCTCCCAAATCTGTTTTTGATTGGGTATAGAGCTCCCCGAATGACCGCCCTCGGTCAGAAAACATATGGTGCACCTCTATCGTAGCAGATGTCTCCCCTTAAAAAAGAAATTAGTTATTCACTCGATTAAAGAACAGAGTCACTATTTCCAAGACAATAGGGGAAAAAAGGATGCAAAACGTGTCGATGATTCGTGTTCACTGATGGTTACAGTGGTACGAATAACCATCCCCGTAATCATGATTATTAGACCTGATTAAATATAATCATGACTTCTGAATCGTGATTATTCGACTAGCTCACATCATCACAAAACAGCACAGGCCAAGCTTCGAGAACCCGTGCCTCTTGCTACCTCGAGTGATGTACATATATTTGTTGTTCTGTTTGTTGTTTGTTCTGCTGCTGCAGCTTGCTATCTGGTATCGCCCTGGTGTGGCTTCTTCTGCGGCGCTCGTTGGTTGCTCTTGTTGGCCTCTCGAGTCTTCACGAGCTCATCAGAGAGCAAAACGACTTTCTACCAATTATAATGAGGAGATATTTGATGCTGAGAAGGGCGCAGCCCTTCGAAGCATCAATAGATGCTCTTCCTAATGGGTTGGGTATGTGCCCGTGGGGGTGTACCCCCCTGGTCGCGAACGGACACAAACGGACAAAAAACAGTTCTGAAAGCTGCCGCAGCGTGGCTTTATTTAAAGAATCCTTAATATTGAGGTTTGTCCCTCGTCTGCACTTCGTCTGCACTTCGTTCGCTTTGCTTTTTTTTGGCGCGCGACGCGTACACTGAACCGATTCAGACACGCTCGGGACTGATAGAGGCCCGCTATTTGTGCCGACCGTCCTGTGCTATTCGTGTCGAAAGCCGTGCCGAGATCGGAGAGCTAGGCGGTAGTGACTGCCCTAAACTGTTGCCAGTGCCAAATTGTGTCACTGGGATTTCTCGGCAGTAGAGCAAACTAGCAGTAGTATATAGCACCGATGAGCATCACCACCGGCAACTCTCAAGCAAATATGTCGGGAGACATGTCAAGCAAGGCAAAACAAGCGCTGTCAAGGGTGTAGGGTGGAGTGTTCCACACTAAAAACTAGTTGTCTGGTGACAGTCACGGCATGTCAAGGCTGTCAAGGGTTGAAAGTGAAGACCACATTTCTCGGCAGTAGAGCAACAATGGTGATGATCGGACGAGAAGAGGAAGACCATCATCGCACACAACTAAAAAAGCAACCAGCACACACACCACCATCACCAGCAAACACCACAACGACGACCATCACCACCACCGCCACCACCCCTGCCCCACGAGCCGCAGGAGCACCATAAGTTGTTGTTGCTCGTAGTGGCTGGGG
Source organism: Saccharina japonica (assembly GCA_008828725.1). Classification (NCBI taxonomy): domain Eukaryota; class Phaeophyceae; order Laminariales; family Laminariaceae; genus Saccharina; species Saccharina japonica. Next base: position 181,702 of record MEHQ01002821.1, read on the forward strand.
GTGGTTGGTGGTGGCTTCGTCCCGTGGTTTGGTGGTGGTTCCTGGTACGCACTCGTTCAGCAGCAGCAGCATTTTTTTTTTTTTTGTCCATCCCATTTCTTATCTGCTGCTGCTGCTGCTGCAGAAAACAAAAAGACAAGAAAACACGATTTCTGAAATGATACATATTTTACGAAATACGAGCAAAAAGACAATACAAATAAAAACGAATTCTGAAATGATTCAGATTTCTTAGTTTGCATTTTTCTCTGTACAAGGTTTTTGCGCTGACACGCATCGCTTAACAATAAATGTTGGTGGGTGGTGTTGGTGATTATAGGACTACCAGCCCAGGGACCAACCGACCTGATACCTGATACAGATTTTACAAAATACGAGCAAAAAGATCATACAACAAAAACGAATTATGAAATGATTCAGATGTATTTGTTTACTGGTACATTTTTCTCTGTACTCGTACAAGGTTTTTGCGCTGACACGCATCGCTTAATTAACAGTAAATGTTGGTGGGTGGTGTTGGTGATTGTGGGACTACCAGCCGAGGGACCAACCGACCAACCCAGTAAATCTCTCACCCACCACGCACACCCATCAATTACCTGCCGGTCAGTAAAAAAAGGTTTATGTGCTGACCCAAATCGCTTAGAATAAAAAACGATCCCATCAATGTCAATTAATTGCAGGAACACAGCAAAAAGAGAAGAGCCGCCAACGCAGTAGCTTAATGCAGTTAGGAGTTTGACCACTTGAAGGCGTCTGTCACGCTCCTCATTCCCACCGTTCTTGTAATCTTGTTCGTCGACATGTACCGCACAGCAGTACCAGCCTGTACAAAACAGCACAGGCCAAGCTTCGAGAACCAGTGCATCTTGCTATGCTGCTTTTTTTTTTGTTATTTCTGCTGCTGCCGGTTGATATCTGGTATCGCCCTGTGACTTCTTCTACTGCACTCGTTGATTCCCCTGTCGGACCAGGCGGGTAGCGTTTGTTTTGTCTTGTGCGTGGTGGTTTAGCTCGGTGGTCCTGGTAAACGGACCCCATCTCTGTCCAGTAGACGGTTGTTTTTGCGCCGTACTGGTGCTCACATCATCACCAAACCGCAGGCCAAGCATCGTAAACCCGTGGCTCTCCCTACGTCGAGTGCCATGACTGCTGTTTGTTGGTTTTTGCTCGGTGGTCCTGATAAACTGATCCCACCTCTATCCAGAGCGCGTTTGTTTTGACGCCGTACTGGTGCTCACACCATCGCTAAACAGCAGGCCAAGTTTCGGAAAGCCGTGCCTCTTGCTATGCCGAGTGCCATGACTGCTGTTTGTTGGTTCTTGATCGGTGGTCCTGATAAACGGATCCCATCGCTTTCCAGTAGGCGTTTGTTTTTGCACCGTACTGGTGCTCACATTATCACCAAACAGCAGGCCAAGCTTCGTAAACCCGTGGCTCTCCCTACGTCGAGTGGCATGACTGCTGTTTGTTGTTTTTTGCTCGGTGGTCCTGACAAACTGATCCCATATCTATCCGGTACACGTTTGTTTTTGCACCGTACTGGTGCTCACATCGTCACAAAACAGCAGGCCTAAGTTTGGAGACCCCGCCTCTTGCTACCTCGAGTCCTATACTGATGATTGTTGTTTGGTCTGCTGCTTCAGCTTAATATCTGCTATCGGGCGCCTTAGCGCAATGCTGTTGGCAATTTTCTAATGTTTTACGATTTCGATTTCGAAATACCACAGGCGTTGGAACCGCTCGTCGGGTTGAACTTCAAGATATTATCCACATCAGTATTTGGCGGACGTACTAAACTCTTCTCCGCACCAGGCACAGAGCTATGTTCCATATCCGGTACATATATATTCCGCATCTAAGGTACAGATGTATCAGTATTCTACACATGTACAGATGCATTCTCCCATATAAGAAACATATATATTCCCCTTAGAGGAGGGCAATCAACCAATCCATGTAGAAGCCCTCCCTACTTTAGCACGCCTCTAATGCTCTATTAATAGCACACCCAGAATCCTGAATGCCGATGTTTTTAAGCCTTTTAGTCTAGCCTTTTTAAAGTGCATGTGCTGCTTCGTCTTTTCGTCATCTACAGCGTTATAGTACTCTGTAGCAACGTTGAACACTTGGATGATCCGTGCACGATTAATGTATGCGTGAAAGTAGTGTGTCTCAAGGGAACATCTAGTTATGAGGTACTGGGTATTGTCTGTCGCGGGTGCGGTTCAGGTGCTGCCGTCAGTAGTTAGGGGGGGTACTGGGTTTCATGAAAGAGAGATCAACGAGAAGGGAATTGGTTTCAATTCGCACTGTTAACAGGGTTTGCTCGGAATCTGCGTTTTTCCATTCCCTTCACGCTAGCGGAGTTTGGGGAATTAGAGGCAGGTATAGGTATCGATATTGGAACGTTTAACAATATATAACACGGCAGGTGGTGACGTGCACACGCAAGAACTCTGGAAAGTGTTCGCGTTCCTTTACCAACCACGAAGATACCGCCCGGTTTCCTTTTGAATTCAGACAAGCTGACACCACAGACTTGAAAAAACAATTGTCGCACATGATCTTGCCTTTCCAAACCTGACAAAGACACCGCGCAATACTGCGGGTTGCGTAGATTAGCATGCCCCCCATGAACACCCCAACCGAAGCTCTTCACAAACTTAGACGTTCATGTCATACGTTTCTGCTACTATTTGACATGCAGTTACTAGTATTCCGCATGCGCACAAGAATACAACATACAAGTGTATTGATTTAGACATTGCATTACACGCAGTATGCGGTGATACCACAATTTCAGCGACTTTTATTTTCCATCGGCATACTACAGTATACACCTTCAACTTGACTTCGTCGGGACTTCAACAATAATGCCGAAGGTCACTATGTGTGCCGCCACATGTAAGAAGAAAACTTAAGTATAAGGAAATGTTTCCGTAGTCTGGACTGTCGGGCAGACCAACAAGATGTAGGGTACATTAAACAGTACCGTGTGCGTCATCCTGAGACTACTACTCAAGAAGTACGTGTACTCTGGTCACCCTCCTTTTCCTTCTAGCTATCCTTAGTATGTTCTTTCTCCTGCATCGTTGCCACATTTTGCCCATATAAACCCCTTTCCTTTTAATCTCGTTTTCTCCATGGTCGCACGCGTTCCTTACAAACTTCCAATGGCATGACTATGGCAAATGGAGGGAGTCTGGGAATGGGCCTTGCCGTTTCTGTGGATTCGATGGTAACGACCGCAGAGTATTGACAGGCAGCGCTCCCTCGAATGTCTGCAGTAACGGTGTGCCTGGTGTGCAAACCGACGACATATGCTGCGAGGCTCAGTGCGGGAATTGCAGAGGAAGTGGTTGCGACCAGCGTCCCGGTGGCGAGGTTCGTTGGGTACGCAGACATATTTTGCATAGTTTGCCGTCGAGGTGTGTAACCATATTACGGAGGACCATAGTAAATAGGACCTAATATTGTTAGTAAAACTAGGGAAATATGTAGGTTTTTGTGTGTACCGTAGATCCTACTTACTATGGTCCCCCGTATTAGGAGCAACGCCTTTTGGTTTTCCAAACTATCGCGGACTGGCGGGGCTCCCACACATAGCAACTACCCAATACGATAATAACCTCACTTGAGATCTTAGAGCATATGTCGTTGTTGTGCTCCTGGGCTGTGGAGTCGTTCATCGGGGTGACCTTTCGTTTGTGCATGTAACACACAGTGTTTGGGTGAGCAATAGAGCTCGATGGAGGAGGCAAAACAATTTTGGTGCACTTCTCCAGCAACGTGCGTATCTCCCTCGACAGGCGTTTCTCACAAAGCGTATGGTGTGAGTGACACCCCCGGAAACGGGGATGTTTCGCACGCACCAGTGAGTTTAGACAAACATACTTGAGCCATGATACGGTACGGGTTACGGTGCTGAGCCCTGTAAATTGTATTCCAGATGGGCTGTTCAAGGCTCGTCGTCAATGGAGTCACCCAACACCGTAACATTTGAAGTGTAAGGAACTGGAGTCTGGGTCACTTACAAAACGTACAAAACGCATATAGCTGTGTACCCGGCATAGGTCACTCTTTAGGTTGTGTGGTGTCAACTGTTGTGTGAGGCTTAAAGCGCCTCATGTAACAAGACCCGGATAAATCAGGTGTGAGCCTCCATCATAATAGGCCACGTCTAGCTGGCTGGAATGTGTATACTGCCCGGTCTCCCAACACTGGCTGGTTTCAGAAACAATTGTCACCCACCCCTCCTCCGTTGACAGTCCGGCTGTTGCACCGGCGCCATCGAGGTCAGTCAGGAGCACTGCAGCGACACCAATGGGGCGCCGTGCATCATCGACTAAGAAGACGGCGACGAGATCTGGTGGAGAAAAGGTATTGGTTCGATTTTTGATGTGAAGTCGGTAGTCTATAGGGTATCGATCTTCTGTCGCGTAATCGTGTGTTCTAAACGAATAAATAATATGGTGGCAGGGAAATATTGTACATCAGTCTATGAGCGAGAGTAGAGTCCAGTGAGTGCCTCTAGTGAGATCCTCACTGTGTTTTGACCAAGTCGACCGCACGTTTGAGTAACGGGGTGTTTTATTGATCAGGGAAAGGGTTCAGCTACTTTTTTTTTTCTAGGTAGCGCCGAAACACGTCATATGAGATCCACGATGTATGTATATGATGCTGCTGACAATAGCGACGAGTGTAACTGGAGTGTTAAACACACGGGCCCGTGTTGCGATAGCGGTAGTGCCTATTGGCCTTCTGAGGGTAGCCTATGTGACCGACGACGGACTTTCCTTAAGGGCACTGAGGCATGTTCCAGTATTGTTGAAATGCAATTCATGGTTTGCTATAATAGTGTTAGTCGTTGAGTTATAGTCGTTGAGTTATATTATTTCGTTGTCATGTCCGCTTACGGGTTGTATAGAGGACCCCCTAAGCAAAGAGCCCCATGCATAGCTACATCCGCTCATACCGTAGCCCGTAGCACGCGTCCATGTGTCCACTCTCCGTTCACAACAGCATTTCAGTTCCAGGCCGCAATCGGTAATGAAACTTGTAATGCACAGAGATCTGTCGCTATAACGTGAGAAACACATTCGACCACTCATTATCCAGTAGATGATGTCGATGCTGTACTAGGATCGGAGTGACACCCTATAGACACAAGCCCCCATTGTGACTTAACCAATCACATACTCGAATTACACATGACAATCGGTTTTAAACGAAGGTGCGTTGCGTTATAGATCTACAATAGATACACCAGAATTATCTATCTTCTTTGTTGGGTTGGAACTCTCACCCAACAAAAGTATGTCTTTGGTGACGGACCAAGGCTAATGCAACCATATACGACGAGGTTTATTATAAGCGCCGCGAGTGATATTTCGGTTGGAGAACGACTGGCGCAAAGTTACATGAATATAATATAGTTATATTGAAACGAAATAACCCAACAGGGGCAGCATGACGACTACTAAAGACAGGGAAAGACAACCCACAACCACTCCAATTGATCTACTCGACGTTCAACGACCCGGTGCGCTTTCACTTGGAATGCTTGTTCTCACCCCTAAGCCGTCGCCGCCCCCTCCCCCCTCCTCTCCCGCCTCTCCTCCTACTACTCTTACTTAGACTCTACCGAACGCCAGTCCCGCCATGCCGGTGTCTACGACTGCAGCTCCGACCAATTCCAATATTGCCTCACAAGCGAGTGGTTCTGGGGGTGGTGACGAGTGCCCCTACGTAACACCGAATATCAACGCTCGGTGATCACATTGAGCCATTCTGGAAACGCATCATAGAGGATGCAGTTGTTCGTAGCTATGTGATGTCGCGATATCAATGGGAGCCTTGTATTATGGAGAGAGGAGGGGAGATCGTGGGGGGCGATAGCAGATCTATGGAGTGATTGGTCTGGCGACACACCTGTGTAGGTTTCGGAAGAGGTGTTATCTGTGTGGGCAGTGCCAGTTATTTTCGCACGTTTGTTTCCTGACACACCTCGACAACGACACGGGAGCGAGTGGCACATGTGGGGCTGATGATATCATACTTGTTCGCGGATGTTTGTGCTGACACATTCAGGACGCCTCGTCGAATTATGCTATCTGAGGGAGGGTTATTAAACAACGTCTGCTACCAGGTGTCCTGTAGCATGTAACGCCAGACCAGTTTCATGGAGTGTGCCTCTCTTGGCGATCGATTTTGCTCTGAACGCTGATTGCGTGTCCCTGAGTTGAGATGGAAAGGGAGTTGAATGTTGAATATTGGACAAAGAAAACATCGGTGTGATGCCGTTTTGTTTTTTAACGGGCCGGTACTGCGCTCTTGAGTTTTTGACTTGGCCGAAAGGGCGCCTAAAGGCCAAAATTGATTAGAGCACTGAAGTCTCTAAAATACAACAAATTCGTTTGTTTTTTCAGTTTTGATACTATTTCTAGTACAATTTTTACCTTTCATGACTTCCTACCGAAAACCACATTACTCCAGTTCCAATTACAATATTCAGACTTACTCCCTGCAGGCAGTTTTTTGAGCGCTTAGGTTATGAGCAATAGTTTTGGTTACAGGGGTCAGATCGTTCAAACTCCTTCTTCGCCAAAAAAGCTGTGCCTCATACTCCAAAACGACCCGTGTACTCTTTTGTTATTGCCGAGAGGGCCCCTTAAATGGTATTGTTTCGGTTGACGGGCAACAGCGGTTTAGGATATGCATTGAAGCCAGCAGGCGATTACACATCGGGGATTTTTCAATCGAATCCCGAGTGTTAGCTTTCTCGGCGATAGCTTACGTGGCAATTTGCCTCGAAGCGGTCTGTCAACAGGCGAAAATGCTGTTTTCCGACATATTGGTTGCTTGAGGTTTGGGGATTGTGGTCGCTGGACCGTTTCCGGTATGAACACGCCTACTTGTGTTTTTCTGCAAATAATCAAATAAGCGTGCTTAACAAAAGATCCTTCGAGAAGGTTGCCTTAAGGACGGAACTTGCCGGAAGGCAAATACGAATGTTTAACCAAGTAACAATGAAAAACGCAATAACCGAAGCAAACTCTTTTGCGGGCAACACTTACTGGTATACATCCAAACACTATCGTAAACTCAGCAGCTCTACTGATTATAATCGCTAATTAATACTGATACCCGCTACTACTTGTACAGGACGTTAATATCTATATGGACAGGCCACCCACGAATAATATTCAAAATCTCGCAGTAATCAGTCTCACGGGAAACACGAAAATGGCTTCCTCGTCTATTCTGATTGTTCACTACGTACGACTGTAGGTGACTACGTTTTCTGGGGGACCCAAGAAAGGGGGTGACTACGTTGTGCTTTACGAGCCCAGCCAAAATAGAAAAGTCAACTTGTGCTCGATTTCTGGTTTATCATGCGAAATTTCGAAATTTCAGGTACTCGTGCTATAAATTAGGGTGCGAATTAACGAATGCAAGTTTCAAATCGAGTCGATTTCAAATCGTTTTTTTTTATGAATCAAATAGTTTATTTTTTTCCGATTTGAAGTGAAAATACGGCTTTGCGCCCTATCGGGCGAAACCACGTATGAATGGGTTTTGTTCCGTATGTTCTCGAATTATGAATGCGATCGGAATAACACGACATCCCACAGAACACCCGGCTGACAAGTACCGAGGAAAGAAGCTGAGAGCGACGGCGTGCATCGTCACGTGCACGCCGCCTATGGCCTCTATTTTAGTTTTTATGTCCAGGCTAGGAAGCTGTTGCTCTCAGCTTCGCTTGGGTTGACGGAGGAAGCCCTTAAACGCCACACACCGAACAGCGACAGCGATGTAGCTATCGAAGTCTTGAGTTTTTCCTCCTTGTTTTGGGTCGATGGCTTGGTTCTCGTCGGGCTTGGCCGATCGAGCTGGTGGAATAATTTGGCTTGCGACCGCCATTTGTTTGTTTAGGAGCCACCGCCGGGCCACGTTGTGCTATGGTCTGTAGCCGTGGGCGCGGCTTTTGCTGCGGTCGCCACTCCTTGAGGTTGACGATTTATCGCCTCCTTGGTGGTGGTCGAGAACAGCCCAAACAGCGACGGATCGCCTCGGGGACGTTCACCCAGTGGGAACATGCCATGCATGTTGGATAAACTCCAATCAATTTGAATCGATTCGAATCGATTTGATTCGATTTGCAACAAATATAGTATTTTGGGCTGGGCGCCCGAGACGTATTTTGTCGACACCTAAGTATCTAAAATGGTCAGAATGGAAAAACAACCGAAGCACTGTGATCGCTGCACTATTCAGAACAAAAATATTAATAGTTTTTTTCTGAAATTTTCCAAAAACCAATCACTTGGTTTTAAAGACCCCCCCCTTGAGCCTCGGGGGGGGTCTTTAAAACCAAGTGATTGGATTTTGGAAAATTTCAGAAAAAAAACTCGTTTTGTGCTAAATTGTCCAGCGATCACAGTGCTCCGATTATTTCTATTGTGACCATTTTAGGTAGATAGGTGTCGAAAAAGCACTTCTGCGGGCCCCCTGTTTTGGGGCTTCTGTTTATATCCTACGTGTCGAATCGACTTTTTCATGCCCAAGTACAAATTATTTCCCGGTGATTCATGTTTCGACGAATCAGATGAAAGTTCGAGTCGATTTATAAAAAAACACGATTTGTTCAAATCGATTCGATTTGAAACTCTTTCGTTAATACGGGCCAAGGAGCAGTGTTAATATAACAGTAAAATATCATGCAGCAGCAGCTACTGTAGTAGTCGTGCCATGGGCAAATATGTGATGTCACGAGTTGGACCGAGCCAAAGCGAACCTTGGTTTTTTTTTAGGAAGGAAGCTGCCGTACGTGGTAGTAGTATTACTGCATCGTTCGCCGGGTGTGATTGCCAATCTTTCAAATCAAAATGCACAACGAGTAATATACGACAGAGAGGGTTGAGACAGGAAAAATGAACCGTCGGTATATTAAGAATGACAGCTTGTCGGCGAGACCGGGAGAATGCACCTCTAGCAGTGGTTTCGACAGAGCGATGGTACGCACGAAAATGTTGTAGAGTAGACTGTAGGTGACCGAAACCGATAATGCAAAACTCTACGATTAAGGGGCTCCTTCCGGCAAGAGCATTTAAAAGCAATGCAGTCCTGCAAAAAAATGACCAAAATATTGCGTTTTGTTCTTTCGGTTGCACTCATATTTATGGCATGAAAGCGATATTTCATGACTCCCCACGTAATGAAGACGACGTTTCTCCAGCTCCAATGCTCCGATCTACCCTCTGTGATTACTTTAATATAGAGTGTAGGTCGTGGGCAACGTTTTTGTTTCATGAGCCGGATTGATCCGTCGCCATTTTTTTCACGGAAGTGCCTCTTACTCAAAAACGACTTCCCATACTTCTGGCACCCAGAGTCGATCAGAAACAGCAGACCTGTTTCTCCGGCTGGGTACTCGACGACCACGCCGGGCACTACTTGTAATAGGCTAACGTGCGTGAGCCTCTAGTTCGACCATCCGCACAGTAGCGTCATACGCGGCCACAGCAGAGTGCAGATACCAAGGGGCCAAACATCCTCCAGACACCCGAACGAACAAGCTATACGTTGGTCGAGCGCAGGTCTAAACATTATAACTGGAGCTTTGCCGTGTCCGGTACGGAGTAAAGATACCATGGTGCTGTTGTAATTTATATACTGTTGTTGTACTGTAGTCTTGCTGCTGAACAAAAGCCGACAGGTTGTTTTGCTGTGTTGGCCGAAGGGGCCCCTTAAATGGGAGCGGTTGAGACAGATAAACTTGGCTTACAAATATGTGCAAATTTTGAACACCAACCTTGTATAGCACATCATAATGTCGTACAAATACCAACAGCAGTACGCATTCCTCGAAAACGGTTTGCGGCGAATAATGGCAGCAGCGTAGGAGCAGATTGAACTTTTAATTCACCGGGTACAACCACCCGTGAGATGATATTATATGAATTGCTGTCGACGACAATGATGTCGGTATAGACCACCACCAACATAATAACTGAACAGACAGGGTCGGTCAATAGGTTCTTCCTAACCGCTGACTAATTCCATCATGTCTCAGCTTTGGTTTTTGAATACTGTAGCAGTAGTGGTACCTACATACTGTATAGCAGTGCGACACAACGCACCTATTCACAGCAGCAGCAGGCGCACACACACGAGCTTTGTGGACTTGGGCATACTAAGTGTGGAGGCAGAAAACACAGAGAACAGGCATACATCATTGCCACACAGGCACATACATACTTAACGGATAGTGACAAGAGGTGAGGGTGCAGTTATACTTTGACAGAAGCTTGAAGCTGGCGGTTATATCTAGAGAACAAGCGATTCCTTACACAGCCTGCGTGACGCGGTAGGTTGTGGGGCTTCATGTTTCATCCTTGACGAGCGGGGGGGGGGGGGTTGAGATGAGATAAAAAGGCTTGATTGAGTTTGTTTTGCACCCTTTGGTAGACTTAGAAGCAAGTTTTGTATCGACAAACAACGTTGAATCACATTTATTTATGGCATTCTACTTGGTTGGTGCGTTCATGCTGCCGCAACGGTACTATGCAAGGGCTTGATCGGCTTAGGGCCAGGGGTAGGCCATAATCGTTCCCTACACAGGGTGCGTGAACCGGTTTCTGGATTAAGTGGTAGACTACTACTACTTACTGTCCTTAGGCTGCATCGATATCCCCACCGTGGTTTGCCCATTGATCAAGTTCTTGTTGCCCATGACGAATGAATTCGTTGCATATGCATAACATATACCTGGTAGTTCACATATTTATATAGGAATTGAGTCAGGGCTAGGGCTAGGCTTAGGGGTACCCTCTATATAGGTTTACGTTTGGACTCCAGGGGTCATGCATGTTCCGTCTTCCCATTTCGAGCGTTTTAGACCTGCTTCACCCTCCGGCAGAAGAAACAAGTAGACTCTAACGATCTTCACGAGGAAGAAAATCGCTTAAAACCCCGGAAAGCAACGAAGGAAGCAATCTACCGTGGAAACCATGTAATACCCGTGGTGCAGCTCATCCACTCTACCGCTGTAGACCACTTACAAGTAAGTGCTGCTACTACTGTTGCTGCACGTATAAGCGCTCACGTACTTGCTGCTGCTGCTGCTGTACTTGTGGACACGTGTTCTACCTATAGGCCTTCTTCGGCGCAGCGAGCTCCCTTTCGTCGCACCTCCTCTATGGAACCATGCTCAGCGCTTACGCCATATTCAGTCCGTGCGAGAGACGGGATTCTATCCCTTACGCACCGCTGAGTCTCAACGCTGATCACTCATCAGCACTTCGCAAGAAAAAACCCACGGAAAAAAATTAGCTCTCTGCACGCTCTGCATAAAATCTACTCCGTTATGCACCCGTTTCCGGCTTGAGCGTTGTCTACTCCATTCGCTGTTCTTACTATTAATATTTCGATATTAATCGTATCGTTGCCATCAGACAACGTGTTGCATGAGTCTCAACGCTAACCCCTTAAGAAGAAACCAACAAAAACCGAAACGAAATTTCCAATATAAGTATGTACGTACGATGATGTACGTAGTTTATATTTTTGAAATTGGTAATTTACAACCTGACACTTTCAACTCCCGGCAATTTGTAATGAAGACCTGGTACGTATGGTATACTGGTTGTACCTGTACATTATACCTCGTACTGCCTGCACTTACTTTTTTCAAAATTATATTTTGACGGTCGTCCGTCACAGCCCGACGCCGCTGCCTGTGACATGTTTGACGAGTAGAACCAGTATACAAATACATTGTGTGTTGATGGGAAGGAATGCCGGCACAACAAGCGAAACGGGGACGGTAATAAGGAGTAAACTCGTGCACCGGGTGCTTGGCACAGCCTTGCTCACGAAGAGCGGTGGCGTGGTTGACGTGGCGCCATGACGCGGGGAGAGAGAAGAAGAAAGGGTATATGCTATTGTCGCTAAGTTAAGAAGTAGAAGTGAGCCAGGGGGCGACAGTTCCCCCCAACTCTGTAAGACCCTCGAAATCAAGCCAAAAACAATATTACGCAACTTCGCCGGGGAAACGTAATTACTCAATCCATCTCCGTAGATGAATTGCAGTGACACAACTCAGATAGTTGTACTAATACGGTAATTGCACGTATCATATCAGACTTCGATACGAGTAAATCCCACAGGTAAGGTCACGTTGGACGGCGGGACGGGACGATCTGGGTAGTTCGTTTCGGTGGGACGGGACAGTAGAAGTACGAGTGGTTACTTTCGGTTATACGGAGACCACTAAAGACGAGCGGCTACACACATATACCATACCAAGTATATACGATATAACCAGCATGTACCAGTTATGCAGCAGCTGAAGGTACGACGTACCCCAGTCGTACTCACGCGTACGAATAGAAAGTAAGGACCGAGTTATCTCCATCATCGTCCATCCTTTTGCCGCCTGTCCCCCTCTTTCGACGCCAAGCGAGCAGCGATTGCACTCAGATGCCGAGCGGGCTCGGTGAGTCGAGAACATCGTGCCGGCTCTCTAGTTAGGCGTGATAAAACACAGGCGCACAGCAACAACAGCGGTACGAGTGTACCTGGTGGTATGCATACTATACGAGCTGCAAGACAGATCTCGTCTATCACAAACAACTGAACATCTACTGCATCTCATCAGCCATATTCTTTTCCCTCTTTCGCAAAATTAATTAATTGTACCCCCCCCATACCACGAACAACCTACTTCGTATACCACATATTCACTCCACCTGCCTATGGAATCGGTGGTCTACTCCGATTTTCGACCGAACAACACCAAATGGGTCAGGGCCTAATACATGTACTCGTTAGGTAGGTTGCTCGTGTCTATATGTGGTATATGCTATAAATATCATACGATGGACCCGAAAACCACACATTCATCTCCGTATGTTTATGAACCATACTTGGGTCTGATTTCGTATACCCCCCCCCCCCCCCCTGATGCCGTAGCAAAAGTTCTTGGCTGGCGGCCGGGCGAGTGCAGGCTTGTTTCTAGTTGAAGGTTGGGCGGGCGGGGGCTTGCACCCGGCCGCCTATTCAGTATTCATACAGACGTATGCAGCAGCTCTACTTTACTACTGTGTCGGGTAGATGTGTAGTTCGAGTACTGACGCTGTTATACCAAAATTAGTACGATTACCAAGTATTCATATAAAAACTACAGTATAAATTGATTGGCTCAGAAATGAAAAGAAGTGTGCATCCTCCTACCTTGGAAAATATGTGGCGCAAAATGATACAGGTGGCCTAATCAAACATATGTTCATATTTCTGTGAACAAACTGCTTTGTTTTCAATTTCATAAGACGAATTTTGTTCCCCTTTGATCAAAAGGGGAACGTTCACGAACGTCCAAAAACATTGCATAGGAAACGGCTTAACACCCTGATATTATGTCAGGGTTGAGGGTACTCGTACGAGGTAGCTGTTACGTCGTTGGCATAATAAAGTACACCAATTTACAGCAGTAGTGCTGCGTTGCACAGAAACACAACTATTGCTCCAATTACAAGCGAGCTGTTCTAAAAACGGGATTGGAGGGGCTAAGGTTTGAATAGCGATAACAACGTTTTCCATAACACTGGTAATAATATTATGCTTTTTCACCCTATATCCGAGCCCCTCTGTTTCTTCTTTTGTTAAGTTAGATAACGTCACATTTAGCGATAATTAGGCACATTAGGTTAAAAACTGGTTGCGATATAAAACTACAATGTCAGGGGTATCGAGAGATGTGAAGCGTTATGTTAGCACATTACTCCCATTGACGGTGTGATTTTAGGGTCACGTTTGCACGTTACCATGGACTACAGCCGGACGCAATACCACTACGTGACGGTTGAACCTGTCATGGGTTTAAAACAAATTTGCTACGTTACCGTTCTGGTCTCCATAGTGCGTATCATTGTTACCGACAAAACGGTCGGACCTGTTATTGCTGTAACGAAATGTTGCTAGGTTACCGTTTTTTCAAGAAACGTGTATTACTATAGTGTCACACTTATAGCCGGGTTGCGACGTACGTATTGTCCCATTATTTTGTGGATTTAAATATCCCCTCTCGCACGCGGGGTAACCTACAATAATATCCCCGGGAGGACAGGATAACATAGCATCTCCGGTAAACAACGCCTACATATTTTGAAACTCATAAATACGGGATTTGTGGTCTATCACGTACGTTTTTGTAACTTAATGTGTGTTTCGATGCCATTAGCATTTCGTTGAACATCCCACGGTTATGTGTGACTCGCAATGAAACACAGACTATATGACAAAGTGGCACAATTGTGTTTCCAGTACGAAATCTATCTACTGTAGCATGATAACATTGTGTTACACAATCACCCGCCGACATCGTAACGCACTATCAATATCGCTATGTTACCACAACATACATGTAGAACTTAGGTAGCGTAAGGTAGTAACATGGTGTCAAAACCGAAATCCGCTGAGCCCTACCATTAATGTGTTCCGTTGGGTGTCACGTTATCCGAGGTGTGGGAGTTTTTTTTTGTGGCAGTCATTGTTTCACCACTGCGCGGTCTTCGACGAAGGCTTTGCCGCGTGCGCAGTCGGCGGTAGAGATGGGGTGCCGTAAGTGTGGGTGAGACAATGTACGGGAAGGAGTTATCTGACCCCAGCCAAATGGTCAACAGAGAGTTCAAGGGAATAAAACAAGTATGGGTAGGACCGCTGGATGGCGCAGGAGGCCTCAACTAACCTAATACTTACTTTGCATTATCGGTGAAAGTGTACAACGATACCACAGTAGAACTACAACACATCTTAGCCTGACAATCTTCGCTACGTGGGTAATAACATACATGCATGTGTCGCGAGTTGCACTACAGCACATCATTCTTTTGTTCTGTTCCTTTTGTTTTTCCATTCGTCTTCTCTTCCTTCTTGTGCATCTTCCGAGAAAGCTTTCCTGGTATACAGTAAAAGACACGCGATGAAAAACAGGCTAACAAGAAAGCCAGGTGCACCTTTGGAGATAATTCAAGATTCGAGAGTCGCATACTCGAAATTAGTGTGGAAAGCGCCCTATCTCAAATAAGAAACCCAGCCTGGGCAAGCTTCGCTGTTTTGTAATGCGCGTCCTATGCTGTTTAACAAGACACCTCCCTTCGGTCTCCTGCGGCTGATATAACATGTTATCATTCCCTCCTTCCCTGCTGTGCCTCTCTGTGCCTCTCTATATGTTTGCATCTCCTCCTCCCTCTCGTAGGCGCTAAGCCAAAACCATGCAGTTCAAGTATTCGTTTATCGGGCTGGTGACGCTGGCGGCCCTGCACCTTTCGAGCGGTGAGAGCACGTTTTGTCATGTTTGTGTTTTTTTAATACAATACGCGACAGATGTTAAGAATCTCTTATTTTTGTCCAGACCGGAATTATCTTGGAAGACTGGGTGTGCTCTCTGCAATATTTTCAGTACAAAAAAGTCACATTATTATCCCCCGCAAAAACAAATGGTTGGTGAAAACCCAACGTGCTCCGTCCCGGCATTGTAGGGATGCGAGGGTCTATGGTCATACAACTTCGGCCGTGCACGCACGAGTACACCCTAAGTTTCCAAAAAAAATCTAAAGTATCAGGTTCTTAACACATGTCGCGTACTGTGTTATACACTAGTGGTACGCCCGCATCACCGGTGGACGCAAACGAAAACTGTAACGGGACGTGTTTTTTCGGCCAAAAACTCCCACTCTGACGCAAATCAGGAAGGCCTATAACCCAACGTCTATATACCGCATCGCTACCCACACCCACCCAACCGGAAACCCAGAAAGATAGTCCTGTACGGTACTACTGCTCCTGCTGCTCTGGCCACGGTACACGTGCGTACGTGTTTACGTGCTGTACGTACTACTATTAATAAGTGACACGGCCACACCCATCCAAGTACGCCTCCGAGATACGATGACGTAAAACTGAACCCCATATATTGCTAACACTAAAATCCCATACAACTAAAACAAAGAACATTATTTGACCAAGACTAATCCAATTACTCACCCCTACCTCAAAAATAATCCCCGAACAACAAAAAACAACGCAGCGAAGGTTTGATATTGGAATCCTATTTCCAAACTTCAAGGGTCGAGCGCTGTACCGCCGAGTAAAAGGAAGATATTTCAGGGAATATTTTCTAGTGTCGTCTCTGGAAGACATATTTCCACGTCCCTTCTATGGTAGTCTTCCTTTTTCTGGAGTTCCAAGCGCGCTGCTAGTAATAGCTGACATGCTCGGTCATACCCACGCTCGCTCCGACGAACCCTCCTGTTGTATTGAAGGCCAACAATGCAGCAACGGCCTTCCGGGTGTCCAGGAAGACAACATCTGCTGCGATGTTACCTGCGCAACGTGCGGAGAGAGCGATTGCGACGGACAATCGCCTGGAATGGTAAGTCTTTGCCGGTTCTCGACGCGTGGAACAGTAGGGTAGGGACACTGCCGAAAAACAACTAAATTCAAAAGAGGGTCTTCTTGTAACAATGTATGTATTCTGTGCAAAACCAAACGGGCAAAGAGCATTGGCTAATGGAAATAGCAATATCCTATGGTGGAACTGATACGTTTAGTGGTCATCTGGAACGCCTATCTATTGTTTCCGTGCCCAATCCGCTGTGACCGGCAATGGCGACCGACAGACAGATTGAACGGCCTATTAAGGTGGACGATGTATGCTGATGGATAGCTTGCAGACTCATCCCACGGTAGGGGCGCAGCCGAATTATCTGAGCTCCTCCTATGAGGTGCTCAATATCTCACCCGAAACAAGACTTCGGAAACATTTGTTCGCGCGACCCGAACACACCTTCCAAGATGCGGTAGTCCAAAAACAAAGATACAAGTACCGGGTAGCCACTCGCGTGTGGAGCTCAACCTTTCAGAAAATATTGAGCCTGAAAGTTGTACCCCTAGCTCGTGGGATTGCTCTGCACGATATATAGCGGTGAACCATGCCCCTCCATAACTGGATCGCACCATGTACTGCAGGCGACAATGACCGTGGTTATACTCTAGATACCTAATACGGGGGACCATAGTAAAAATGACCTACGACGCGTGCTACGGTAGAGGTGGCACGGTTTGGCTGAATCGTTTTCTGAACGATCGGGCTCCTTAACCCAAATTCGTCGGAACTTCCTTTTTTGTGACGAATAATGTTTCAGAGTACACTTCGGAAATGAGATTTCTCACCCGGTAGCACTTTAATTTTCTTTCCAAAACCATTTTTTCGGTGAGAGGTATGACGCTCCTTAAGTGACGAAAGAGCTCAGAAAAATCATGGTTCACCTCTATCGTATCATGCGTCTTGACGGTACACATAAAAACCAATATATTTACTTTTTTTACGAACAATATTTGATCCTATTTACTAGCTGGTAGTGTTTACTATGGTCCACACCCCGGACAGCTCATGAGCTAGCTCATCTGTCGTGCATAACTCAAGCTTTGAAAACATGATCAGATGAGCTACCCATATAGCTCAAGAGCCAAGGAAAGCATGTGTAGCTCACGCAGCTCATATAGCTCATTTGGGGACGGATGAGCTAGCTCAGGCAGATCATATAGCTCACCTTGTGCAAAAGTGTGTAGATGAGCTATCCTCTATAGCTCTAATTTGAAAATATGTGCAGATGAGCTACCGATTATAGCTCAAGCTTTGAAAACATGCGCAGATGAGCTACCGATTATAGCTCAAGCCTTCGAAACATGTGCAGATGAGCTACCAATTATAGCTCAAGCTTTGAAAACATGCGTAGCTCATGTAGCTCCTATAGCTCATTTTGGGCCAAATGAGCTAGCTCAGGCAGATCATATAGCTCACTCCGGACATATGTGTGCAGATGAGCTACCGATTATAGCTCAAGCTTTGCAAACATGTGCAGATGAGCTATCGCCTATAGCTCAAGCGAAGGAAAACATGTGTAGCTCATCATGTGGCTCACGTAGCTCACCGGTGAGCTAGCTCTTTAAAGAGCTAGCTCGAGCTACGGTGAGCTGATCTGTCCGGGGTGTGCTATGGTCCCCCGTAATAATCTGTTGTTGTTGGCAATGGGAATCGATGGACACGCTTCACGAAACCGTTGTGGCTGGCTGGCAATTGGCATCGACCGAAACGGTTGACAACCTCGTGAGATGGGCAATATGTCGGGACGACAGTAGTACAAAAATCACCCCGAGTTTTGCCCGTGTCAATTCTTATCGACCGACAGCATCTCGCCAAAGTAATTGGCGCCGACATTATCGATCGGTACACATTTCCCCTTGTCAACGATTGCCGACGATACCTACTACCTGACGCTTGCGACGATAGAGGTATACCTTATTCTGGCTGAAATGCTTTCCTAATGATCGGGCACCTTGACCCAAACTCGTCGGACTTTCATTTTTGTGCTGCAACATGTTCATACTAGACTCAGTAATATCATGGAATTGTTCGTCGGGTAGCACTTTTATTTCCCCCAAAACCGTTTTTTTTTCAAAGTGGTATGGAGCTCCTCAAGTTAGGAGCTCAGAACAAACATGGTGCACCTCTGCCGTAGCATTCGTCACCTGCTGATAGAGAATGTAGTGGTTTTTTTATGAAATCAGTATCGTAGCCCAGGCCGATGTACGAGGGTTGCGACCTACCAGGCACCACGTGCCTATTGTCACCGTCACTGCCAGACGCGTGCTACGATAGAGATACAACGTATTGGCAGAAACGTTTCGCCATGACGGGGAATCTTAACCCCTTTGGAGGAATCCAACGGTAGGGCTACCCCTTTATGGCCCAATATTGTCTGACCGGCTGAGCTCCTCACGCGAGTCACCACCGGATACTATTATTATTTTACTGGTGTACTTGTTTTTGGACTACCGCATTGGAAGTTTTGATCGGGTTGCGAGAATGAATGTCTCCGGGGTCATGTTTCGGTGAGATATTGAGCTCCTCATGTGAGGAACTCAGAAAAATATGCTACGCCCCTACCGTGGGGTGAGTCTTAAGAACTGCAGTACCGATGTGGGGACAAAACGCTTGGGATTCGACTGAAATATTTGTTTATATACAGCACAGTACTGAAAGGGTTAACGTTCATTCGTGGGAATTTCATTTTCTTTTTGTTGCCAATTATTGTTTATTTCTCGTTAGGCCATGGTTTTGCTTTGGTCTCCTTGAATAGAAGTTTTCCGGTGACTCATCCCACGGTAGGGGCGCAGCAGATTTTGCTGGGGTCCTCACATGAGGAGCTCAATATCTCAGCCGAAACATGACTTCAGAATAATTCGCTCGCGCAACCCGACCAAAACTTCCAATGCGGTAGTCCGAAACACAAACATACAGGTAAACCAGTAACACTATCCGGTGGTTACTCACGTGAGGAGCTCAACCGGTCAAAACATATTAAGCCAAAAAGTGGCACCCCTTACCGTGGGATTGCTCGGGTGGGGTATAGACCTCCTCAAATTTCAACCTTCAGAAAAAACATGTTGCACCTCTATCGTAGCATATGTCGCCAGTTTCCTCCCCAAATGTAACGAGTGTTTGGGTTTAACCCTTTTAGAACTGCAGTCCCGTTTTGGGGACAGATTGCTCAGAATTAGGGTAGTTTGTCCCCATAACGGGACTGCAGTTCTAAAAGGGTTAAAGCGAAAATAGGAACACTTCTAAACCTTCGGGACACAGTCGTAGGTATCTAACGAGTGCTGTCGTTGTACACAAAAAAGAGCCAACCTCTAGTCGCCAGCCTGTTGCCACCGAGAATATGTGTCGATAGACAACTCCCCCAATACGTTGTCTACGACTATGCCCAGCGATTTATATTCTTCCTTTACTGTCAACGACATCCTACATCTGACGAAAACATGCCTCGCTATCTTGTGGTATTGACAGGACCCCTGCTGCACTAGCCAAATCAGAGACAGTGGCATTTACTGCAGCGACAGCATGGCGGCGCCTTGCCGCATCGACAGCGAAGGTGCGTGGTAGCGCTCTAGCTCAAGACTTGGCTTGATTGCCCTCATAGTGGAGTTTGCAGGTGTACGAGCTAGTGCTTGAGCGTGTTGGGTTTCGGCTGTTCAATCCACTTAGGCTCTCTGAGCTGTTCGCAGCAGTCTGCAGCACTGTTTAGAGGGTGCTCATACAGGGTACGTTCACGAACGTGATTTTCACGAACGTGATTTTGACTATTATCTTTGCGCCTCATCTGACGAAGCCTACGACTCTGTAGGGGGTGTGCTTAAAACTTGCGCCATGCATGGTTCAGCCCGGGACCGGTCTGTGATCTTATCTTGTCAGAGCTGACCTACGGAGTCCAGGCTAGTGTTGTTGTGGTTGGAGGTCTATGCGCGACGCGCGTGCCACGGAACGGGTGGCAACTGACGTGTGCTACGATAGAGGCAAGCTCTGTGTATCTAAAATTCTGAAATATCGTGCTCCTTAACCCCAATTCGGCGGCATTTCGGTCATGATTCGAAACACTTTTCATGGTACAGTCAGGCCATCCGATTGTCCGTCAGGTAGCACTTTTATTTTTCTCGAAGATCGATGTTTGGGTGTAGTATAGAGGTCCTCAAGTAAGTAGCTTCAGAAAATACAAGGGGCATCTCTAGCGTAGCATGCGTCACTGACCTTTCTGACGGTACTTACCGCGCCCAACACCCACTCAATCAAACAAAATGTTGTTCGAATGCGGCGCACGGTTCTACGGTTGACATATCTGACGAGCCGTACAAGTAGCCATGCATCGGATATAAGTATACAATGTTCGTCGAACTCCATAGGTGAATATGCATGTTATGGTATAGGTGCACCTAGTCGTGCGTGTATGGCGCTCGTCGGTATAGGTGCTCTAGATATCACCCGAAATCAGCATTACGAAAAAGGCAAAGCGTTACTGACGCGTGCTACGGTAGAGGTAGCACTTTTGGCTTATTCGCTTTCTGAACGATCGGGCTCTTCAATCCGAATTCGTCGGACTTTGATTTTTGTGACGAATAATGTTTCAGAGTATACTTCGGTCATGATATTTCGCATCCGGCAGCATTTTTATTATTCTCCAAAAATCGTTTTATCGGTGAGGTATGACGCTCCTTAAGTGAGGAGCTCAGAAAAAACATGGTGCACCTCTATCTTAGCATGCGTCTACTTCGATGAGAAATCCGAGGGCCAACGAGGCGTATTTAGGAAGCTATTGTAAAACTAAGCGATATGGTTGGTTAGCTCCATGAGAGGAGACTCAGTATCAGTCAGGCCTGGTCCTAAGTCCCTGCTCGCAACCCTTAAGTTTCAATCCCTAATTGCAACCTCATATTGTATCAGGCTTCTGAAAAGCGGTGTCAGCGACATACCTTTGGGCTGTACCTTAGTCAAGACACCCCGTCTCTATAAGTCCGTGCCAGGTATGTAACAGGGATGGGTTATCTGTCGTCATCGTTACGTTGCTTTAGATTCATATTACGCGATGCATACAAAGTTGAGCTGTGGAACATCACCCGAATATATATCATTTAGTAGAAGGATTACACACCCATATAAGAGGAAGCTTGACGTATCGTACGGTATGGGGGCTTTCTAGTGTGTCATTGTGTGGTAAGACGCACAGGGCACCGCAAGCGAGGATCTACTTCATAACTTGAAATGCCTCGAATCATGTTTACATCCAGCTTGCCTTTTCTCTAGCGAAGAATACTGCGTGTGGGGTGCAGCTTGCGCGTTTGGACATCGTCGATGTTTGGGTGAAGTATTGCGCTATTTATGTTATTCGTTTTGCAGAGCCTAGATCCACCCCCAACCGTTGTCGATCGTCGGTTCCGCACCAACTCGGGCGTTGAGTTCCTGACGTTGCGTTTCCGCATCTTCGCTGTCGTCGTGATTTCCTTGGCTTCCTGGACAATCCAGGCGAAAGTGTGTGCACCAACGGTTTTTCCGGAGTGCAGTCCGGCACTCTTTGCTGCGAGGCTCAGTGCGGGACGTGTGGAGGAGCCGGTTGCGCCAAGAGGCCCGGCGGAGAGGTTTGTTGGTTTGGGTTATCGTCTCACGCCCTCTGGTGACACGCGCCTTTTTTAACTCATGAAGTTTGAGTTTTCATGAACCAGGAAGCTAGAGGAGGGCTCGGAGGCACCAGGCAGTAGTCCGGCTAGTGTCCGGCTCGACGACGTAGACTTACAACTCTCAGAACCCCGGCAAAGGCAGGTATAAGATGACCGTTCCAGGTTACCACGTCTCGACACTATGGTTGGACCCTACCGGTGGGGCACGCTGTGTACGAGACGGAAGATATATACATATATATATATTCCTGTCTGTTGAAATATGTGTATTCACCTCGAGGCATAGGGCAGTGTTTGTGTTTAGCCCGCGTTCGGACCTCGAGGCTACAGTGGATATCAGGGAAATGCACTAGTGTGTGAAGGTTGTTCGTCATCACCATGAACAGTCATCTCGCTCGTAGATAGTAACTCTCAGGTGATAGCATCAGGCAGGATGTGCAAGTCAGCCCCTCTAACGAAAGCATTACTCGACCCTTCCTCGCTTTACAGGAGGCTTGCTGCACACGCCACATCCGGGACAGTGGTGACTTGTGCAGTACCACTTCAGCAGCGCCATGCATCGTGGACAACGCCGGTAAGTAATGCTGTGATGATTATGTATTGTTCGGGATGGCGCGTCGAGTGCAACGCTTAGAGTGTTTCAAAAATTAAGTTTGGGCGTGAGGTATAGAGACCATTTTGTAAGGAGTCTCAGAAAACGCAGGAGCTACCCCTACCCTAGCATGCCTGTAAAACTCTAGTAAAACTCAGGCGTGACTGCCACCGTCGGTGGAACGTTTGGTCCAGGCTGGTTGCACCACATATGCTACCCCGGCTACGGTGCGGTAGTTAAGTTTGAGGGCCGCGGGGACCGGTTTTCCGGACTGAGGCGTTATTTAATGTGAAATTGGTTGCAACTCGGAATGTTTACATACTTTACCCACTATGTTCACGTTAGCATGGTTAAGGGAAGTACTGGGAGGTCCAGCTGTAGATAATATAAAAGACAACAATGTAGTAGTTTGAACATGCACACAAAAAGCGGTCTAGGGAATGCTCGCAATCCATTTTACCACCCACGAAGGTACCGTCTAGTGTCCGTCGACGCCAGAGAAGCTGATGCCATAGACTTCCGGTTATTGTTGTTGTTGTGCACGCAATTGGGACTTTACAAAAAGCCTGACGAGCCTCCGCTCATCTCCGCGGTCATGTCGATTTACGTTTGCTCTACTTAACACCACAACCGGAGTCATTGTTAAGGTTTAGACGTTGAGGTCCACACGTGTCTAGTTGATGGGCGAATAGTACTCACGAGCACGAGTAGATACGGGTATCTCTGATTAAATATTCCAGGGTTCACGTGGACACGCAGTAGGCGGCGGGAACGCGACTCCAGATACTCCTATGTTCGCAATCCGCATATAACATATCCATGTTGGTTTGTTCGAGAAGTTGATAATATTGGAGACCAATTACATACTGTAGCTACCATCTGCATACGGAAGCAATACATATAATAAAATGTTGACGTCGAATAGGCTGGCGGCCAATGCAACAGCACGCAGGGTACACGAATCTGTAGAGGGCGATTTTTCCCAAGATTAGTCCGCAAGAGGCAGGCGCACTCTATGACTACCCCTCTCTTTTCCTCGCACGTTATGCCTCAGACAACTATCATCATAATCGGTCCCACATGTATGGGACGACACAGTAACGCCTTTTCTGACAATCTCATTTCCTCTATCATCCTATTTACAGCCTCCGGACGTTGGCCAGGTCCTAACGGGAGAAGAGGTGTTGGTTGCCGCTATTGCAAAAAGGTTACCATCGATCACGACGTAAGAGCATTGACCGGCAGCACTCCATCAGCAACTTGCAGCAATGGTGTGCCTGGTGTGCAAACCGACGACATCTGCTGCGAGGCTCAGTGCGGGACTTGCGGGGAAAGCGGTTGTGATCAGCTCCCCGGTGGCGAGGTTCGTTTGTTTGCGTTGCCTAGTCTTGCTCTCTAGTCTAACTACGATAAGAGTAACGCCCTGTGGTTTTCCAATGAAATTGATAACTGACAGAGGGCCCCAACGGAGTGAGTACCCGATTCCAACATTGGTATTTCTAGACAATGCAAGTCCTTGATCGGGCTGCTCTTTGATTTCCTGTCGATGCAGTCTTCTTTGAGTGAACAATACAGCAAGACAAAGGAGCCTAACCAATACCGGTGAGTTATCACCGTAGTATATACCTCCCTTGCCAGTCTCGAGAAGCACGTGGGTTCAGTTCGTGGTTTGGCAGAGTCCCTCCAGAGATGTTTCGCACGCACCAGTAGGTGGGCCAACGTATATGAGCCGTCATACGGTACGAGTTCTTCTGTCGTGAGCGCAAACATGTCTGTAGGTAATGGTCCTCCTCACCGGAGCTACCCAGCACAGTTATGCCTGTCACGTATTTGACAAACAAAACTTCGAGGCATGCGACGGTAAAGGGGCACATTGTTTATTTCTGATCGTGGCCACTTAAGCGGCTCTACGCCTCACGCAAACAGTATGTTTTCGAGAAAACTGAAAACGTGTACCAGATGAACAACCCCATGACTTTTATTTATAGCATGAGAGAATCATGCAACATAGTAATACATTTCCCGACACCTTTAGGGCAAGGAACTCCGTCATTCAAACATCGTGTTCGCCAAAAGGTGCTAGTAATACCTCTATCCCAAGCATGCGATTTTTGTCACACACGAAACCCCTAGAAGCATGTACCGGGCGTAGCTTACACGTTTTATATATGTATTCGCCTGTTGGATGAGGTTTACGGCTTTGCAAGCAAACAAGTGGCATAAAAGGTAGTCACTGCCTCCCACCATAGCAGGCGTCGTCTGGCTGGAACGGTGTATAATACCCCAGCTTCGGTTCGTTTGACTAAGAAACCTTCCCTGCCCGTGATCATTTTACAGTCCGGCTGTTGCGCCAGCACCATCAAGGACGGTCGTGTTCACTGCAGCGACACCAATGAGGCGCCGTGCATCGTCGACTAAGACGGTGGCAACGACTGGCTGAGACAAGGTATAGGCTAATAGTGTATGTCAGTAATCGGTTGTGTATCGACGTTCTGTGGAAGCCTCGTGCGAGGTAATACACGCTAAACTTGTAGTCAGAGGAAACTGATAAAACAGTATATATACTAAGCATACAGTGTAATATAAATTGGAAAACTCGTAACTGTGTTGTACAAAATGCACCACATCATTAGGTAATAGGGTGGGTCGACGATTCAATCAACGGGTTGAGCGGCGTGATAAGTTCCAGAAGTGGCCGCAACACGCAGCACGAGATCTGCTGTACATTCATTATGTAGGTCGTAAAGCCGGGAGCAACGTTAGTGTTGGCGCATGCCCACGTTCTTGTTCTCCATCTAAACCGGCATCTTTGTTCCTATCCGCTCGTGGCGATAACCTTTATATTGATGAGGGAGTGACATTTCCAACGTTCGCAAACATGCAGTTAGTATCCAGTAGAGTTCGAAGCGCTTCTATCATCTGAGTAACACCCGGTAGGCACTCGCCTCAATCAACGTCAAAACCACAGCAAAGGGAGGCATACAAACATCGACTTATGCCAAGGTTCACCTTGTAGCGGTACACGACCACGGACTTTCACCGCTGCTGAACTTGCACGTTTTACGACTAAAACAGACGTACTTTTAATGGAAGGGCTAATGTATCATACATGACAACGGTTGTCGTAAACACAAGAGATCGATCGGGGGGGGGGGGGGGGGGGGGGCAGGTGCAAGTTCATCAATAAATGTACACGCGTGGGGAAACAAAACGACCCAACCGAGCGAGCATGACGACCAATTAGGACAGTGCAAGACGATCCATGACAAATTTAACCGATCTCCTTCCAAAATTTTCAACCCGGTGTTTATGTTCGGATTGAAAGTTCTGACGCCCATGCCGCCACCGTGTTGCCCCCACCTCCTCCTCCTACCACATTTACCAGGATCACAACCGACCACTACTTAGACTGTACCATCGTGGCGGCGAGGGGTAATCAATGCCGACGAATTCCCCGACTGTCGACCGGGGGATTGGTACTCCGGAAGGGGCTGGTCATGAGTATATCCCTAGGTAACGTCAAATATTGACATTCAGTGACAACCTTGACGCCTTCTGGAAAGGCATCATACAGGGGGTCGACGCGTGCTACGGTAGAGGTAGCACGTTTTGGCTGAATCGTTTTCTGAACGATCGGGCTCCTTAACCCAAATTCGTCGGACTTTCATGTTTGTGACGAAAACTGTTTCAGAGTAAACTTCGGTCATGAGATTTCGCATCCGGCAGCACTTCTATTTTCCTCCAAAATCCTTTTTTTTCGGCGAGGTATGACGCTACTTTAAGTAAGGACTCAGCAAAAACATGGGGCACCTCTATCGTAGCATGCGTCGGTTGAGTTTCGCGTAAGCCGGTGTTGTTACGACATTAATGGGGACCCCTTGTGTTTGGCGGAGAAAAGGGTATATATATATTAGGGGGCGACAGCAGATTTTGCATGTCATCGGTGCTCCTGTATACCTGGGCAGAGTCTACGTAGCGTAGGTGTTTTGTCCGGGGCGGATGATCGCGGTGTGTGTCTTGACACACCTCGACAGCTGCAGACGTGGGGGGGGGGTGATATATGATAAACTGCTGTTGACGCATGCTACGGTAGAGGTACACCGTTCTTTTTATGCCAACAAAAAAATAGTTTCGGAAAAAATGAAGACAACTACGAGTTAAAAAAAAGGCAGATAACTACTGTTTGAAAAAGTTTTGCAACTAGTTGTCTGTGGACAACTTCTGTTTGAAAATGTTGTGCAACTGGTTGTCTGTAGACAACCACTGTTTGAAAAAATTGTGCAACTATTAATAGTTGTCTGCAGACATCTGCTGTTTGAAAAACTTGTCCAACTAATTGCCTGTAGACAACTACTGTTTGAAAAACGTGTGCAACTAGTTGTCTGTAGACAACTACTGTTTGGAAGATTTGTGCAACTAGTTGTCTGTAGATAACTACTGTTTGAATAACTTGTGAAACTAGTTGTCTGTAGGCCACTACTGCTTCAAACATTTGTGCAATTACAGTAGTTGTCTGCAGACAACTACTGAATGGAAAATCTATGCAATTAGTTGTTTAGGGACAACTACTAAGTAGTTAAGGCCGCGCACAACTATTAGTTGTAGTTGTTGGTTGTAGTTGTACAGGGTGTGGAATATTTTCTCGTGACACGTACTGCTGGTGTGAAATTTGTTCTACATGTATCGCAGCAGTACCGACCGTCTCACAAGGAACCTGAAATCGGGCTCAGGTTAATTTCCTTGTTCTGGGCGCGCGCGAAAGCATAATTTTATATGTTACCGTGTTTCATACTACGTGGTATACGTAGTGTGCACGGGCATTTCCGATGAGGTGGTTGTTCGCATTTTCCCCATATTTTGACTAATTACTATTATTATTGTACAGCAGTATTTCTTCATTGTATTATTCGATACTGTCTTGTTAACCATCGAACAGCCGATTTTACTACCAGGTATTAATTAGGAACTCCCTTCTCGATGAGAATAAAAACCGTATGTAAGTACTGTGGCTGTGTTGTTTTTTGAAGAGTCGGGTTTCGCTCACAATCAAAATGTGTCCTAGAGTATATGCTTCTCGATGGTAATAATCGCATTCACCATAGAATAATAGAAATCAAGCTTGACAGGCTCGTAAAGCAGAGGATATAAGGGGATTAGCAGTTATGAGCGAGGCACTTTGCCCATAAATGCTGATTTTCTGGGATCTTCGATAACTTGAGACTTCCGATGCCTACTTTGTTTTGTTTGTCATCGACGGCTGTCACAACTGACAATAGTTTACAGTGATTTTTTTACTGTGAGGGAAGTACATATCTCACGATTCAAAACCCAATATTGCCGATTTTCGTTGTCATTGGAAAGGCAATTTTCAATTAGGAACGCCGACTGTTACAGGCTGAGTGAGCTACCACTCTGACCGGGAATGTAAGGGCCATTTCTACATTAACGTTCTATCGAAATGATCCTTATATTTCGGTTCAGATTGGTATATACAGACATCATTCAGTACCAGTAGTTGCCGCTCGCAGTAGCGCCGACTGTAAGCAGGAGCGCTGATGTGTTTCAGATTGGTTTTTGCAGAGAATTAGCTAAAAATAGGTAGACCTACGCACTTTGAGCCATTTATAGGTACACTGCGTAATGTACACCGGAAACAGCGTCCTGGCGCGTCTGATATTGGGCCTGCGCTCCATTGTACCTACAGATGGCTCAAAGTACGTAGGTACACCTATTATCGGCTACTCAGTCTATGTATCACCTATTTTTGGCTTCAACCGTACCTATAAATGGCTCGAATGATCACTTTTTGGCAACTGAAATATAGACAGGCGGCCACAACAGATGCCGTGACTGTCAACTAGCCGACCGTACCAGTACAACCACTGACACTGCGGTGTTATCACGCATTGCCACAAGCGAGAAATCGTATCACGGCCAATGCATACGTATTCAGTACGACACCCCTCCTACGCACACACACGTATATACGATGCGGAGAAACAACAATGACGAGTGTTTCCATGCCGTTACGCGGAAAGTACAATACACGTACTGTAGTGCAGTATATAGTAGGAGCAACTTTGGTATACGGTATACGTGTGCAAAGTAATACCATGCGGTTAACCCTCTTAGGACTGCAGTCCCGTTTTGGGGACAAACGACTCTAATTCTTAGTAATTTGTCCCCAAAACGGGACTCCAGTCCTATAAGGGTTAAAGGGGTCTAAGTTCCACAGCGTTTGGCGCGGTCCGGAACAACATTTCATAGCAAACGTGGGTGAATGTGTGGCCGTTTGTCTATATTTCAATTGCCCAAAAGTGATCGTTTCAGCCATTTATAGGTACAGTTGAAGCCAATAATAGGTGATACGTAGACTGAGTGGCCGAGAACAGGTGTACCTACGCACGTTAAGCCATTTGTAGGTACAATGGAGCGCAGGCCCAATATCAGGCGAGACCGGAAGCCGTTTCCGGTGTACATTACGCAGTGTACCTATACATGGCTCAAAGTGCGTAGGTGTACCTATGTTTGGCTAATGCCCTTTTTTGTATAAACCTATCTATTCTTTCACGATTAGAGGTCCGTAGTTACTCGATGCTCTTTGTCCGTACAGACCAACTGATACACAGCGCTTTGCAAACAGACCTTTTGTTTCGCAACCAGCCCTTCAAACAGGCTAACTGAGCTCTTCGCAAACAGCAACTGACGTAACAGCCAAACTGACGTATTGTACTGACGTATTATTCCCAGTGACTTTAGTTACTGGGCTCTGTCGCGGAAATTATTTAATTTCCCAAATCCCCTGCCTTTCAACTCTGTTTCGAGGTCTAATTCCATCTTTTTTTAGTAATCCCCTCCCCTACTTAGTTCAACTCCAAACACGATTTGGCTCTGTAGCCCATCAATCCCTCTACTTCATGTTACACCTGGCATAGAAATTTGACTCTGTAGCCTTTGGCTAGATAAAGTTATACACATTCGATACTTAACCCGACTAGGTAATATCAGCTCTGGGTCGAGTCGGTTATGGTGACGGGCGAACTTGTATACCAGATAAAGTTAGTAAGAAATCCAAAGGCGTAAAGAAAAGAAAGAAAACGACACCACACTCTCGTAGGAAGGTCAGAATGAAAAACAAACCGGATCGCTGTGATCACAGGACGAAATGAGCGAAAACCATTTTTTTTTTCGTTTTTTGTTCCCTTTTTTAAACATGGTTTTAGAGACCCCCCCTATTTTTTGTGCGCGGGGGGGGGGGGGTAAATAAAATAAAAGTTGACTTATTGTTTTCTGGGATCACAACGGCCCGGTTCTTCCCTCCAATATAGGGGGGGGGGGGGTAGTGGGGTATCTGGGATTCAGATCCGCGCATACCCTTGAGAAATCCGATCAAGAGTTTTATTTGCCAACTGCTTTTCAGTCTTGTGTTTGCTCTTCCCATTTCCTTAAGCAAGTTCCGTTTTTCTCTAAGGTCAAGGTTGCTCGATTAAGCTTTGCTTGTTCAGCGATTTGTAAGCAAACAAGAGGCGTTTCCATGCCGGGGTTGGTTTCGCGCCCACAACTCCTCAAGCAACCAGCAGCAAATATCTCGGAAGACAGCACTTTTAGTAGACCTTGTGGTTTGCGTGTGTCAGCTCGAAGCTGGTGTACGCGTAGCGTGTATCAGCTCGTGGCTGGTGTACGCTCGGATTCGCTTACTGATGACCAGCAAGACACAATCCTAAAATGAAATGGAGGTAAGCGCGAGCTCACTGTGAGGTGAGCTTGTACGAGAAGCTTCAAAGAGAAGAGAAGAAAAGAAGATGATGAAGGTGACCCCAGGCCTTAGTTGATTATGTCCAGCAGACAATAGTTCGTGGAGAGCATGTTGTTGAAGAGAGCTAAAGAGGAGTGAGAGCGTGTGCGTGCGATGCACGTGAACTGGTATGCTCAATCCCAAAACAAAAGAGGATACTCGTACGACCCCAAAAAGGAAACCAAGTCATGACCCTGCGCTATTTCCGGAAGATGAAAATCGGTCTTTCCGGGTATTGTACTCGACATGAACCATGACAGTCACTTTGGTATATCCACCGCGTACGTACGTACGATACTTCTATGATACTCATGACAGAGCACTGGCTACTACACCTCTGGTGTGTACCTGTGTGTACTTGGCTTACTGTACTGTCTTATGAGTAGCTACGCTATGCTATGATACTGCTGTATGCACCAGAGAGTACTTGGTATGTGTACGAGTGCATGGAAGAACATAATACCTGCTGTTTTATACTGGCTGATATCACATGACAACCGTGATACAGAACAGACCACTTTCTCCTAGATGAGTAATGCCTACTGATGTACTATAGTACGAGCTACTTTGTAGCAGATGACCCTGTGTTATCCAGCAGCGA
This sequence comes from Saccharina japonica, assembly GCA_008828725.1. NCBI lineage: Eukaryota > Phaeophyceae > Laminariales > Laminariaceae > Saccharina > Saccharina japonica. Next base: position 212,767 of record MEHQ01002821.1, read on the forward strand.
CTCTATGATACCGAATACTGCTATAATAGGTGTCATCTCTAACAAATTTCACCCGTGGGCAGACAGCCTAAGCAAGAAAAAACATCCCGTGGACAGACAGCCTAGGCAGCAACATTTCCCAGCGTTAGAGAAGCCGGCGTCCGGGAAACGCCTTCTGGGTTTAATGTTGACCAAAAAGTCCGGTTACCGGTACCCCCAAAATGAGTGCCTTGGCGCATGCTACGGTAGCCTGCATGCAGGTGCACCGTGATTTTTTTTAGGGTGGTCACTTGAGGAGCTCTATGCCTTACCCGACTAAAACTGGCTTTTAGATTAAGCCAAAAGTGCTACCCGATGAACAATCCCGTGGCGCCATTCTTATCGAGCAGCTTTTTTCCATAATTTCCGATCTTTTTTTTCCAAAAAAGAAAGGAAATCTTGGAAATCTTGGAAGTTATGGAAATATTGGAAATTATTTAGAGGGCAAACTGTTCGGAAGGCTTCACGTTCCAATAACCTGGTAGTTATTTTGAAAGTGTAAAGGACGCCGAGCTACATATAATATAGGGAGTGTGTGTATGTGTTGTGTAATAATAACTAGTTAATTTCACGAAAGAGGGAGAAGAGTATGGAAAAACAAAAATGGGAAAAATGGAAATCTAAAAAATTGCGCGAAAACAAAACATGGAAATTTTGGAAATTTATGGCTCCGATACGAACAACCCTATAAAATAACGAAAAAAAAGCGACGTTAGACTGAAACCCCGACGATCGTGGGCTGAGGAGCCCCGTCATTCAGAAACAATTTCAGCCAAAGTGTGTTATACCTTTATCGTAGCACGCGTCGGTCGCTCAAGCCTTTCAGAACGATCTCCTTTGGCTAAGTCACAGCCTTGGCGGCAAATTGGCGATGAACTGGCCGTAACTTCCCACCCTGGACGAGCGCAAACGGCCAAGCACTGCTGTCTAGACCTTGTCGGGTGTTGTCCTGTTCCTTCCGCCCAGCACTCGAACTTGATTTACTTCATGTTTGGTGTGTATATGCATCGAACGTTTCCGCCATTGGCATGGCGCATGGGGAAAAATGAGACCGTTGGTGGTAACCCTGTCGGGGCTTCGTAGGGACAAAGCCAACACAAAGTGAACATTGCAGCATCGGCTACTGCATGATTGGTGGACCGTACGAGCTGATGCCCGACCTAGAAATCAAGGCGGAGTACGGCACGAGCACCGCACGGTTCTACCGGTGCTGTTGAGCGCCCACACTACTGTCGAACGGTCGATATACTTACATCTGTTGTTTCGGTCGAACGCTCGGGGTCTCCAAAGGGTTAGCCGACGCGTGCTACGACAGAGGTGCACCATGTTTTGTCTGAGCTCCTCACTTAAAGAGCGCCGTACCTCATCGAAAAAATGGTCTTGGAGGAAAACAAAAGTGCTACGGGATGCAAAATCTCATGACCGAAGTATACTCTGAAACATTATTCGTCACATAAACGAAAGTCCGACGAATTTGGGTTGAGGAGCCCGATCGTTCAGAAAACGATCCAGCCAAAAAGTGCTACCTCTACCGTAGCACGCGTCAGCCCAAGGCGTACATCCAAAGGCGCGGCGCCCCATGCCTACAGAGATCGATTATTCCCGTAACTGTACGTGTTGAGTGTTATGTACGTGGTCTTCTATGCAGGGTACAGTATACGCGTATCATAATGCGTGCTCGTACACGTATGCGAAGTTTATACAATACGCGTGAAGGCGTTGTAATCATGTCTACAGGAACATGTTCTCTTGTATTGCGCCATACTTGAGCTTCGTGAGTGATGCGTGGTGGGGACCTAAGTTCGAGGTGAATCTCTTACGTTGTACGCCCCAGCCGTGTACTCGGTAAAAGTCACCCTTACGCCCGGAAGTAGTCCTTGTGACCGTCAGTCCGAGAAGTTCTTATCGGTATCACACCGATTTTTTCTTTGCTCCAGTATTCAACATCATACCCCGTTTCCATCAGAAATGCAACAATAACAATCAGCGCCCGTAGCAGCGTCTACTACTAAGAAAGACACACCCCCTGCAAGCTGTCGAGGCGTCACACGATACATGACACGTATTCGCAGAAGTTGTTCAATAAACGTCTCACAGATAGCATACCTCCAGCAAGCGGCCTGGTTGGTTCAGTGTAACAATTCTCGAAATTGTATGATACCATCAGCCCCGTACGTGCCAACGCTCCCCCTACATTGGCCGAGGAGTGTCAGTACACAAGTGTGCCTAAACCACTGGCATTGTCCCCACAGATTACTCCTCCACCGAAACCTACTCAGGCATGTCGCCCGACCAATCACTTAATATGTCTGCTATCGTTTTCCACGATATCCCCTGCTCGATCCAAAACGGAAGGCGTCTGCGGATACTGCAAGGTATTCGTGTAAGCTATTATATGTATTTCATATTGATGAACGGTGTGGGTAATAATGAAAACGGAAGGCGTCTGCGGATACTGCAAGGTATTCGTGTAAGCTATTATATGTTTTTCATATTGATGAACGGTGTGTGTAATAATAAAAAAAACGTAGGAACTCTGGGATTAGTGGAGCGGGATTGAACAGTTTTTGCAACATACGTAGGAGGCATGTTTGGCAATCGGGGACTCTCAATGTACACTACACAAGAGAGGCTGGAGGTTGAACTCTCATTCAGTTCAGGAGAGAGAAAGGCAGTGACACCGCGGGTAGAGGGTTGGAGATTGACGTATCGTTCAGGAGATAAAACAGGGACACCGCGGTTAACATTAGACACAAAAACGACGAAGCGGCGACACAATAAATATACTGTGATCCAGGCACCATCCTCTTGGCTTTTCGATTTTCGTCTCAAGGTGAAGGACATAATTTGACGTTCTTGTTTTTTTTTGCTGATTGCTACTTCCGTGCTACTGACTGCATGAGTGACGACATCAAGGATAGCAAAAACAAACGAGTTAGTCAGTTGAAAACCCGCAATGCAATCCGCTTTTCTACAAACCAGGACCAACTAACGACGAGAAGTCCTGCGCATGTGATACGTACACATACATACATACACCCAGAGGTGTTTATTTTTTCTTGTATATAGACAAAACAAATAGCCCATTCCGCCGTCGCTGCGTAAGTACTGTTAGTTGCGAAGCTGGTGGCTGGTTTGGCTCTGCCCTAAAAACACAAAAATAAAGATCACGCACCATGCAAGAACGATCGGTCGCCTCCGTTCTTGAGCGCAGTCTAGTTATCTCCTCCGTGTGGGTGGGGTGCACACCACATGAGAAGATTCCAAAGTTCAAAACAAAAGAAAATGAAAGACCTAAAGGTCAAATGAGTCCACTCTTTATACTGTACCGCCCCCATACATCATCATTGGGTCTATTCTCGTGCTCTTTGCATTTTACACGAAACGAGCCCGTTCTTTCTATTCCCGCCCTCTCTCTCCTCCAAACGCTCTCGGTTTGTGGTTCGCCGCTGTTGCTGTAGCCGACGGAAAATGCGCGACAGTCCACACGGAGAAGCGCTGGACTCGAAAGAACGAACAAGGTAACAACAACCTATATCCATGCCAACGGTAACAACAACCTCTCTCGTACATCCTCGTTGTTGGGATGGGGAACAAAGTCTAAATCAGACCAGGGAGAACACGCACAAGAGAAACGACGACACTCTCTTCAAATGTGGGGTCTTGTGCTCGTTCCTCAATCTGCATTACCCCTCTTATTGCCCAACTTTCTCTCGAGGAAGAAGCGCCGCCGCCCCACCCCCACCTTTATCATTCGACTGCCCCCCCCCTCCCCCTTTCCCTTTCTCCCCCCCGTTCAGTCATACCATCCGACATGATACATATAAAAACACACTTAACACGTGGGAGTTCGCTCTGTGAACGAAACAAATCCGGGAATTTCACGACGGACTTCCTGCCACGAACGACTTCATCGCGCATCAGCCAAGCGATCGGACAGGATGCTTGTCGCCACGTCCCTGATGATAGTTGAGTTCTTGATTGGATTGGACCTCAGCCTCCTACTCGGTTGGGCCTCGGACCCGTTCGCAGCAGGGAAGAGGTGGGCTTGCGTCGGGTTTCCGGGGAGATAGGCGTTTACTTGTTGCCGCAGCCGCAGCATCCAGGCGCGGTGCAGCTGCACTTGCCGTTGCCGCCGCACTTGCACTTGTCCCTGTATGCGCGGGAGCCGAACGGAGGAGGAGGAGGGAAAAAAAGGGTGGCAGGGGGTTAGCGTTTACCATACGTGCCGTCCGCTTTTGGGTGTACATGTCCAGCTGGGCTGTCGGGCGGACGTGTTCGCCTCGATTCTACGCGGTGTGGCAGTTGAAATAATACGAGGAAGCAGCATTGCAAGGAAACTCCACAAAACCAATGTTTTCGAAAATATGTTTTCGGTATAACATATTGCACACCTCCAGCAGATAGAGAATATATATATGTTCTACTCCATGATAAATCTATTTCAAGCAAGATATGTTCCCCATCTTGTATAGACCCAAGATCCAGCTCGTCGTGTTGTTTGTTTGACCTGGATAATCTAGAAACATCCTGGGTTGCTATCTGTACTCTCCAGGTCCTGCACAACTTATCCTAAAGGCAGGCGAGGGACTACAACATCTAGATCATGATATATCTGTAGATGATCTGATGTATCGGAGTTGTGGGAGGTTGGATGGCGTTTGTAGCCAAACCACGCAGCATACGGGGCCGTCAGAAGGGGCGTACGTGGTTTACACGCACACACATACATCACTAGGCTTCTGTTGTGAGAAGGTATGAGTGTTGCAGCGGGTACATATTATACAGCCACTTGCTGCTGAGAACTCGCTCACTGCTGACAGCAGACAACCGTTCTCGGCATATATTAATACTGTTCGGGTCTTAAGCCCCTAAGAGCGCAAAACGCACACTTGCCGGGGAGAAACGACCGCAATAAATTATGAAATACACTTACGTACGCGGCAGATGCTGAGAATCGCTTAGTTTTGACCACACAGGAATTCGTATGTAAGACTGGGTATTCTCCACACTATTTTCAGTACAAAGAGATCGTACTCATATTTCCGCCGCAAATTATCAGTCTTAAATTCCATTTTGTTTATATTTTTACCATCTGTCGGGTACTGTAAGGCAACCCACATATACACACAACAAGATGGACACTATTGAAGATGAAGAAGAACGGTCACGAGACAGAAGGAATGCCCCTTCAACAACAAATTAATTACAAGACTTGACCTGTTGACATGAACATGTGGCATGACATGTGACAGGACTGACACGATATGTGACATGACTGACACGACATGTGACAGGGTTGGCATGAATGTTTACATGTGACATGACTGACACGGTATGTGACAGGATTGACAGAAGTTTTGGCATATGACATGACGCCTGACTTGTATGTTGTCTGATGACATATATGTACTGTGTCTGGCAGTAATTGTAAATTTAGTACTACCGGGGACCACAGTAAACAGAACCCACGGTACACAGAAGGACCTACAGCTGTACACACTTCCCTATTTTACTGCTTCGAAGGATTATTACAATATTGGGTCTAACCCCTACTTACCTTATTGCCCTCCCTTACGATACTACCGTCTTCCAAAGTATCTACAGTACGAATAATATTACTTTGCACCTGATTTCGATGTAAATCTATACTGTATACTGTAATCAAGACAAAACCTCCCGTGGGAAAATATTCGGAGGCATGTTTTCGTTCCACAATATGGTGGGCATACAACACACAGCAAAATCGATTGCCTTGGGAATGTACCACGATTTACTCTTTACACGAATCGTGAACGGAAAATTAATGGAACTTTCCCCCTGTCCGCTCCGTAGTATTGCTGTGCACTACCTACACCAGGAATACACGTTCGTCTCAACGACGGACGATGGAAATGAGAAAAATCGTACGAAAACACACCAGTACTGCATGATGATTTTTCTGCTACTACTGCTGCTGTTATTTATTGTACAATATACGAAGCAATATTGCAGAAACAAAAAACACCCGCTATATGGGCAAGACGAGCCCACTTTCATAGCGCCGGCGAAACACCGAGGATGTTGCAACTGAGACGGAAGGGGTTCATTCACAATAAAAAAATGTGTAAATTAAGGGGAGGGGTCGCTCACCCGCAGGGGCAGTTGGCGGCGGAGTGAGAAGACGAGCCCGCCTTCATGGTTCCGCAGGTTGAGCCTTGATACGCAGTTCCACCAACAAAATAAGATTCGCGGACAACAAAAGGTTTACCAGATAGGATGATGACGGGGGGGCAGACACACAATTGATCGATCGATCGAGGGAGAAGAAGCAACGTTGGAACATCGAAAACATGCAAACCCAGAGAAGGCGGGGGGGGGGGGGGGGGGGGNGAGGGCCTGCAAGGGGGACAAAGCTTCCGGCAAGGTGAGAGGCGTTTCTACGCGAGAGAGAGGGAGGGGGGGGGGGGGGGGCAGAAGAGAGGAAGAGAGGGGGGAAGGGCGGGAGAGAAGCACATGAGTCGTGGGGGGGAAGGGAGGGATGGAGGAACGGAGAGAGGGAAAGAGGGAGGGAGGGCGGGAGGGGGGGGGGGGGGGTGGGGGAGGGGTATTAGAAGGATGGATGCTGGTCGGGAGGTGCACGAGCGAAGAGTGCACACGCAGGGGGCCGCCGCGAAGAGCATCATCAGCAGTGTAAGCAAGCGACCACATCGCTGGTATTATTTCGGGTGCTACTTACCATTTCCTTACGTTGGTACGAAAAATCTACAAGAGACGTCTACACAAGAGACGTCTGCAGGAACGAGGGCGGTGTCGGAGCAAACGGCGTCTATTGAAGTGCGTCAAACCCTCTCGTAGAGATTAGACAAATGTACCTTGAACGGGAAGTATTATAGGTTTCATGCAGGGTCTGGTGGTGGTTTACTATTTTGAAATTCGGGTGGAAAAACTAACTACTGGATATATTGCGGAAACTTCAGCAGTTTGAATCGCACGGCCTGCAGCAGTGTACATGGTAGTTCGACTCCACCGCGTTACGCTCTTAGTCCGGACACCCATTTTTCGTGTTTCTTTCATTTTTGTTTTCGATATATTTTTTGCCGAGCTTTTGATGTCGAATTTAATGTAAAAGCGACTATCTCGCTCAGGTTTAACTCGTTTTCGATTCTGACCACATTAATTTATTTATTTCGACTCTTCGGAAACAAATAAAGTTGGGTATTGAAACTGTCGTCTTGAAATTGGTGTCCGTATTTTTATTTTATATTATTGTGGATGCTTGTATCTTGAATTCACTGGGAAATTTAGTCTTGGGAGTGTTATCTTTAAGTTAGTGTAGGGGCGATCCCGGTTGGGGAAGGCCTCTGAAGATGCTGTAAACCCCTGCCTTCCTGCATCCACCCTGTTGCTGGTAACAGAGCGAGCTGTTCTCGGGAGGGCTCTTTTCCCTGCCACCCGCTGGCCGAGTTCAAGGTTATAGTCCCCGCCCGTTTGACGGGGTAACGGAGGTCTGATGCGTCGGGCGGGCGTGGCTCGGGTGCGGTGCCGAGGGGGGTCGTTTGGCGCTCGATAGACTCGGGCGCCGGGCGGGGCACACCGAAACCGGCATAGCTGTGAAGTGTCATTGGAACATCAACATCATCACTACTGAGCAGCATTATATTGAAAACAGTATGCATAATAAGGATGTCTCAAAAGGGGCTTTTGTGTGCCTCCGTCCATTGACAGTAGTAGAAGAGTGGAATGGATATCTATCATATAATCTGCGTGTCGTACAAGCGCCTCTAGTCCATCCACACATTTTCCTCGATACGCTACGTACCGACCAAAACTGAATGCAAGTGAACCAGGGCGCTTAACCCTCCTGTACAATTGTATGAAGAACACGCAGTGCCCACGCAGAAACATGAGCCAGGGCATACAGATCAAGAGTCAGTATTTCCTGAAAGACCGTGATCAACCACAAATCGGTAAATAACGATCGAATTTCTGGCAAGTTTCAGTAACACGTAGTTTCTGGGTATCATTACGTCACAAGAACAAACAAACTTGGAGTTGCTGGCAAAACATAGTTTCAGACAGACATATACGTCACTTCTGTCAAGTTTTAGTGATAGTTTCTGCATGTGTATATGTATAATAATATCACAAGAACGAATAATTTCCGATAAGTTGTAGTACTACAACAGCAGTACTACAACAGCAGTAGTAGTTCTCCCAGTAGTAGTTCTCCTGCGTGTATGTACATACTATGTATAAATTTGTGTGGTACAATAACGAAGTTGGAGTTTCTGACAAAAAGAGGTTGGTACAAATACAAGACGAATGTCTGAGAGAAGTTATATATACGCACTCGTCGTAGTAAGTAACAGTTTCTGCATTATAAGTTCGTTCTGATGATATCATATCATAAGAACGAACTTGAAGTTTTAGACAACAAGAAGAGTTTAGTTATTTAGAAAATATATACGTACATCATCTTCGGCCGACGGAGATGTTGATATTATACTCAAGTGATTTGTTTTTTTACGCCACGTGTATATCCAAAAATCGTTTTTTTGTTTTGTTCATTGAAACGTTTTGCAAGCTGGGTGCGTTTGCAACCATGCCACGATTGTTTTTTCATCAACATATTAACCCTTTTAGGACTGCAGTCCCGTTTAGGGGACAAACCACTCTAATTCTAAGTAATTTGTCCCCAAAATGGGACTCCAGTCCTATAAGGGTTAAGCAAAGCTGCAAGGTATTTGCAAAAACGTTTGAAGCCTTGATTCGTCTTACTACACAGGGTCAGCCCTATAGGTGGGTATTGTCTTTGCATTAAACCGTTATCTCTACTTACTTACTTACTTGTTGTACGTAAACCTAAACAATCTGACGCAAGTTCTAAGAGTTCATGAGCTTCGCTGCTCCGACGCAACCGCGTCATCACTCACTTCTTGTCATCACTCCTTAAGGTCTGAAGCGATTCCCACTTCGGGAGACCAAACTACTGTATCTAGAACTTAAGGTGCAGAAAAAAACCCTATAAATGTACCTATTATCACTGGCGAAATTTGGTTATATTTAATTTGGTTCCCTGTAATAACCGTATATATACCATTCACGGTTCCCTGTCGGGGTGGAGGTTGTGACTTCAAATTCCGGCGTGACGCAGGCCGAAAAGGAATCACGCAGCAGCAGACGTTTGTTCTGGCACCAGCTACGTACTCGTACGTGGCCACCGGGGACGAACGGAGAACATGCAACAGCTCTTGACTGCCTACTAGCTGTTACCGTGGGCCAGAGTAAATAGCACCTACGGTAGACACAAAAACCTATATATTTCCCTAGTTTAACCCCTTAAGAACTGGTCCCACGATTTCGGGGACAAACTACTTGGAATTAGTGTGAGATAAGTTTTGCAGTTCTGAAAGGGTCAAGTGTCAATATTTGGTCCTATTTTCTATGTATGGTCCCTCGTAATAGGCCAAACAAATGTAGCCACGGGGCAAGTAACCTGGCAAATAACGCCGACCACCCCCGGAGGAGTTTACTGGGTATTATAGTTCTAAAAACAAAATATGTTCCGGAATTTAAGTAGCACTTGTACATCAACATCAAGTTCAAGTTGTTGTTATAACTGGGGACAAAGTGGTACTCTCTCGAAAAAAGCACAAGTACGTCTTATATCTGTGGCGGTTGCAGTAGTAGCAGCAGTTGCGTGATGCTGGTGGTGGTGAATCGTGACTCGTTCGATCCCCTCAATGTCCACAACGCAACTGCAGGCGCTATGATATATATTAAAAAATTAAAAAAACAACAGCTGTGAGCTCGAGGATTTCGTCGAAACTCATCTTTGCTAGCTGAGTGTAATACTTCGATCGCGCGTACTTACGGATTTTATATGTCCTCATGTAGGATGTACATCCCGTATGAGGGGGACACAATCTGAGGCTGTAGAATTCAGGAAGTGTGTGTCTATTTGTGGGGGAAGAAATAATTAAAATTAAATTAAAATTAAAATTAAACAGTCTGAAATAAACGTACCAGGTATACTATAGTGTTCCGACGAGTTTACGTGATAGAGGGGTTCTACTATTTGTAGCCATGTCTGGTATATAAGAAGAGGTGTGTGAGGACAGGTTATGGAGTAAAACTTAAAAGCACCTGGATTAAGTTTTTAATTAATTAGTGATTTGGGTTTTTGTAGTGTGCATTATTTATTTGTACCTATAAGGTATCTTTAGTGGCAATTAGTAGGTACAAAAACAACAACAACGTTTTATCCTTTATAACTGTTGAAAACACATACAGACAAGGGTGTGAACCAATCAACCATGTTGACAGGAGGTTTGTTAAAATCTAGTATGAATTTTCAGGGTTTTTTTGGGGGGAAAATGTTTGTAACAAGTAAATAGTGGTCAATCAGACGATTTTATCATAATAGCAGTATTATATTTTGCAGGAGAGGTGTGTGAGGACAGGTTATGGAGTAAAACTTAAAAGCACCTGGATGAATTTTTAATTAATTAGTGATTTGGGTTTTTGTAGTGTGCATTATTTATTTGTACCTATAAGGTATCTTTAGTGGCAATTAGTAAGAACAACAACAACAACGTTTTATCCTTTATAACTGTTAAAGGGGGGGGGGGGAGACACATACATACAAGGGTATGAACCAATCAACCATGTTGACAGGAGGTATGTTAAAATCTAGTATGAATTTTCAGGGGGTTTTTGGGGGGAAATTGTTTGTAACAAGTAAATAGTGGTTAATCAGACGATTTTATTATAATAGCAGTATTATATTTTGCAGAAGAGGTGTGTGAGGACAGGTTAGGGAGTAAAACGTGAAGGCACCTGGATGGATTTTTAATTAATTAGTGATTTGGGTTTTTAAAAAATATTCGTAGTGTGCATTATTTATTTGTACCTATAAGATATCTTTAATGGCAATTAGTAAGTATACAATATCTATATATACACACGAGTTCCTGTTGCACACCACACCACGTCACCGCAGTCTCTGATCAATGAAACTGCAAAGGGTAAAGACAAGCCGGAGACAAAGAAAGCTAGACCGACACGAGGCAATGACTGTTCCTCCTGTGCTGTACGTGCCGGTATTTTCCTGCGAGATATACCTGGTACATACATGCATATCGCGCCAAACAATATGGAACTAAAATAACCCAAGAAAAATAACGTCGGAAAAAGCCATGTCCATAACCGTGATCTCTTTAACTTTCGTTCGTACGAACTCCTGTACGAGTCTCTTCTTGATATTGCGTGGGGGTCGGCGACTCTTATGTTGGTATGATATGATACTTACCATACAGTATGCAGCACAAGACAGAGGCAAGGTCAGGCCGAAGCAACATACCGTGAGTAGAACAGCAGATTTAAGCTCTTAACGGTCCACACCGAAATGCCAGCTAGCAGAGAAGGTCGGGGGTAGAGAACAGCTTAAGGTCTCCGGCGCGCATGTAACGGCTAGAATTATTGTAGCAGCAGCTACCACTGAACTTACCCATGCCAACATTGCTATCTGCCATTGGTTGGACATGAGTCCATACGCCAAAGCTCGAGTATACCGATTGTACTCAGGAGCTCCATACTACCCGTCCGGACATTTAAAGACCGTTTCAGTATTATGATACGTGCAAGAAAGACCCTTATATTTCCGACATTGATAGATAGATGCACGAGAGTGCAGAAATCACACATGCCTGTATGCTACAAGTACGTACGAGTAAGTTGAGATGCTACTAAACATTAAAAGTTGGGTACGGAAATATTTCCGGACATTGATAGATGCACGAGTGAGTGCAGAAATCACACTACATTTTTGTATACAAGTACGTACGAGTAAGTTGAAATGCTACAAAACATTTGGGTGCGGAAATATTTCAGGACATTGATATTGTTGTATGCAAGTACGTACGAGTAAGTTGAAATGCTACTAAACATTTGGGTACGGAAATATTTCCGGGCATTAATAGATGCACGTCGTACGAGTGAATGCAGAAATCACACCAATTTTTTGTATGTTACAAGTACGTACGAGTACATTGAGATGCTGAGAAACATTTGGGTACGGAAGTATATCCGGACATTGATAGGATACATTAGTGCAAAAATCCCAAAATAAATATGTGCGTGACCGGTACATGCGAGTAATTTTATGTCCTACTAAACATTTGGGACGGATATATAATATAAGGATACTTTTGATTTGTTCTATAAAAATAAATGGTTCTTATATTTACGGACATAGTGTGAAGCAATGAAAGAAAGAAATAAAAAACTGGGCGGGTGCGCCATAACAAAGACGAATCGTGGCAGCTTTTAACAAAACTTCAACAAATAGTGTATCGGGGGAGATTCGTCCCTCCCACGCCGCGCCATGAGCAGGATCGCCACGCATCAAGGGAGAGCCTGACGTGTATGACGCTTTTCCCGTGGACACCATAGCGGGTGGAAAGGGAAGAGCGCGAGGAGAGAGCTCGTAGCCTGGACGCGTGCTACGAGAAGAGAGGTAGCGCTTTTGGCTGTTTTGTTTTTCTGAATGATCGGGCTCCTTAACTCCAAGTCGTCGGACTTTCATTCCTGTGTTGCCCTATTTTCCATAGTATACCTAGCTCATGGGATTGTTGATCGGGGAGCACTTTTTGTTTCCTCCAAAAACGTTGTACGGGTGAGGTATGGAGCTCCTCAAATCACCCCCCTCAGAATATGCATGGTGCACCTCTATCGTACGTAGCATTCGTCCCCGGTCGGGGCAGTGGGACCGAAGCCGGATGAAATATCAATAACGAGGTCGGTTCTGAACTAGAATCTATACACTCGAACCAAGTTGTATCACCGTTCCTGGGCTATGATACACGCTTGTGTCGACTCGCGCGCGGCGGCTACCGCTGCGGCCGCCCCCGCTCGCTGCCAAGACTCACCGCTTCCGGACATAGTAGAGTAGATGGTGGAGTTGGTGTTACTTGAACAGGTTGAAATGGCACAGGTTGGTTTGCTTGAAGATGGCTTGAAACGTTGTGGGAGGTGGTGGGGGCGACGAGGTTTAGAAATACATAAATTCAATAATATTAGGGGGGGGATGAAAAGTATATTCTCCGAACTCAAACGTTGTGGGGGTGGTGTGGAAATCCGTTTGACTCGAAATTAACCTACTCTTCATTTCCAATGTGGTTTATGCGGTGCAACAAAACGCTCGATCTCACGGGTACTTATTAATAGTATCAAATATAAAATATGTCAGGAGACGCCCTTGACTGACGGCAATTTCCCCTGTTTATCCTTGACTGACGCCAAACTACTAGGTTTTAAAGTGGAACACTCGGATCCACGCCCTTGACCGATGCCCGTTTTCCCTTGACTGACCGCCTCCTGACATATTTGCTTACTATATATGAAGAATAACACAATACGAAGGCATATGTCTGTTGATGTCATAATATGTGTAAAACAGCAGTACTGCTGTAGTACCAGGTATGGTTATTTCATACCGTACTGCCGAACAGAAGTGAAAAGGTTACGTATACTTTTCACTTTTCACAGATAGACACATGGCCCCTGATTTATGCAGCCTCATATTGTGTTTTCCTCGTATACAAAATGTACATCCGGCATGAGGACAACGAAAATCCTCAAGTACGCACGATCAAAGTATTACACACAGCTTGCAAAGATGAGCTTCCGCGAAGTCGTCGATCTCACAGCTATCTGTTGTTTCGTCGATTTTTCTACGATTATATTAACCACGTGTGCTTCCAAGTTGTTCGTCTCTAAAACTCGGGTTCAACTCTTCTAAGAAAGTGCGGAAATAAAACACTTTTTTTTCCCGTCTCAGTTCAATATCCCCCCCGCAGAGGACGCGACATGCAGCCACACAAACTGTCGCGCCGCGCCGTCTCCGTACTGTTTCGCTAAGAATCTAAATAGCCGCGAGCTTCAAGTTTTTACGAGCAATTACTGCATAACCGCGCACATACTACCTCGTCAAACTACGAGCGTATCGGTTGGATGTGTGCCCCTGCCATTGATGCGTGCTTGCCTTCCGGGCCTTTTATAACTCCATTATTATGGCCACGTTCGTTCGCAAAAGTAACTCCTGTGTGACTGCTGCTGCTGCTGCTGAGAAAGAAACTGCTCTGCTGTCGCGCTGATCTGCAAAAACTGTCGTGTGCGACGGCTGCTGCTCCTGCTGCTGCTGCTGCTACTGCTAAGAAAAAAATGGTTCTTCTGTCTCGCTGCTCTGTACTGCACTCCGTTTCAAAAACAGAAGCTGACAAAACAATTGATCAAGTGAGTCAGACATTATGAAACATTACGTTGCTCCTGGTCTGTCTGCTCAGTTTCGGCTTTCATGCTCGTCGTCGAAATTATAGACGTCGTCCTTAATGCATGTGTTATCTCACCGAGAGTTATACGTTATACCCGGTGCATCAAAACGGGATATTACGGCTACGACGCTCTTGCCTATTTTCGCTTCAAAGAGTTTGCGAGAACCGTGTACGAGTGTATCATATTATTAGTGGTTTGTCTTGATGTCAAACTCGTTATTTCTACCCAACTACAGTACATCAGTGCACACAGTGTCAGGTCTGATAAATAATCCTAGATATATACAAAGTATGCAAGAGTATGCTCGGCAGGGTACGTGCCGAAGTATACTGGGGGTATGTTCTCCTGTAACTACCGGTACCTGACACTTCCGTAAGTTGGGTATAGTTTAAATACCTGTACCCGACACGTCGGTAAGTTCGGTATGTGTTCAATACCGGTACCCGAGACTTCGGTACGTTCCGTTCTCCTACACAACTATACCCCGGGTACCGGTTTACCCTCGACCCCGACACCGCGGGTACCGGTAACTATTCTTTAAATTTTTGATACAGGTACCCGACACTTCGGTAAGCTCGGTACTTTTTTTATTACTGGTGTCCGACACTTCGGTAAGTTCGGTATTTTTTTAATACCGGTACCCGACCCTTTGTTAAGTTCGGGAAGCCTACCCAAATATACCCTGGGTACCAGTTTAACCTCTCACCACAATACCCGCGGTGCTCGGTGCGGTCTCAATAACGGGGATTATCGGTTATGTACCTGGTATGCAATACGGACATACATTAGGACATCATACAAGCCACATATTTGTGGCACCAGCGGCAGCCTTCTCGGCATTTTATTAAATATCTGATCCATAACTCTGGAGTGACACACCGCATTCATCTCACACCCAACATGCACGGCTGTAGAGACAACACAACACCCGCCGAGAGTACGGAGCGAAATGATACCAACACGCGCCGTTGGGGTTCGAGGCGCCGCCGAGGAGGTGCTACAGCACGCACTGCGCAAACTTCGTGAACTGGGAGAAACGTCGACCGCTCGCATGATAAAGTACTCATGCATCCTTTAATATACGCGGGCTTGAACTCGACATCTCGAAGCGATCGCCGAAGCTCTAAATATTAATATTTTAAAACACTGCTGCTGTCTCCCTACGTCATTTGTGTGATGTTTCAGTTTTTAATTAGTTTTTTTTTTATTTTGTCTTTTTGTTCTTATTTATTGTTCGGTTCGGCTCGTACGAAGTGTCGTTGTGTTCTCGTCCGGTACGTCAGCATCCCACTTGCTGTACCCAATCATTCGCGTTTATTTGCTTTATGTTTTTCTCTGTTTCACTGTCTGTGACCACAAAATTTATATCTCTCTAGGATTAAACGTCAGGACAGACTGACGTGGTTGGGTAGAAATAACGTGTTTAATGTGAAGACAAAACACACACACTGATGTACCGCCAACATCAGCAACACCGCGAGGTCGCCGATTATCAAAACTATATGCCGAGCTTCGAAGTTGGGAGGTTAGGGTATAGAACCGACTTTAAGCGTAGTACTCGATGACAGTGGCTCGTGTGGACTGTATAGAATACACACAATAGAGCCTACAGCAGCAGCACATTGCCCAATTTTGAGCCTCTGCTTCCGCCTCTCTGCCGCTGCGTTCTGTTGTTCTGGCTGGTGCTGGTGCTGCTGCTAACCGTGCTGCCGCTTGCTATGTACGTGGTTGGGATAGCAGAGGGGGCATTCCCATTTTCTACGCTTCTGCGACCACATCTGGTTGCTATTTCCACGATACTTACATTTTCTGTACGTTTAGTAGGGTACGTAACGAAGTACACCGGGGGTATTTCCTCGGTAAATACCCGTACCTGACACTTCGGTAAGTTCGGCATTTTCCCAATACCGGCACCCGATACTTCGGTTCGGTAAGGCCGACACTTCGGTAAGTTCGTTTTTTTTTCAATACCGGTACCCGACGCTTTGGTATGAGTTCGGTATTATTTCAATATTGGTACCTGACACTTCGGTATGTCTCGTATTTTTCCACTACGGGTCGCATTTCGGTAGGTTCGGTATGTTTTCGATACCGGTATCTGACACTAAGGTAAGTTTGGTATATTTTCGATACCGGTACCCGACACTTCGGTAAGTTCTTTATTTTTCAATACCAGTACCCGACACTCCGGTAAGTTCGGTACGCCTATCCGAATATAGCCTGGGTACCGGTATACCCTCGACCTCTGTTCGATGCGGCCTCGATACCCGGGAATATCGGTTTTATGTACCTGGTATGCAATACGGACATACATTCTGTGGCATCATACAAGGCACTTATTTGTGGCAGCAGCAGCCTTCTCGACATTGAATTTTAGTATCTGTTCCTTAACTCTGGAGTGACACAACGTATTTATCTCACACCCACCATGCACATGCACGGCTGTAGACACAACACAGCACCCACCGAGAGTACGGAGCGAAAGGATCGCTGATTTTGACACCAACGCGCGCCGTTGGGGTTCGAGGCGCCGCCGAGGCGGTGCTACGGCACGCTCTGCGCAAACTTCGTGTAGTGGGAGAAACATCGACCGCTCGCTCGATAAAGTACTCATACATCCTTCTATATATATGTTTATACGCGCTTGAGCGCGACATCTCGAATCGATCGCTGCTCTAAAATATTTGAAAAAATAATAGTTTATTCTTAGGAATCGGGAACCGATATAAAAATAAAGTTCATGTTTATCATTCCGGCGCAAGGAACCTCGGAAATAATTATATTGGCATAAAGCGCACCCCCAAAGGTTGCTCTATTTGTCTCCAGATCTCGATGGCCCCTTTGACACTACATTTAGACAATATGTTTTTTATATGACGCGCTCTACGATAGGCGTTGCACGTTCTGGACGAACGAGGTCGTGTTGATAGGGCTTCTTAACTGCGTATATCACCCAACGTGATTTCGTTTCGGTATAATGAGAAGATATAGAGCTTCACTAGACCGTGGCAATGTTAATCGGATTGTTCACGTACGTACGCACGCTGTTGCTAAAAGCTGTTGTTGGAATATAGATAAAGCTCCTTAAGTGAGGGCATTATTTAATATAGCGAGCGTATGTGTTGCGTGCTTTTCTTCGGTGGACATAGCCGAGTAAACGTTTACGTACTCGTCCAAGCATGCGTACGCACACGGGGCGTGCGCGCGGGGGCTGTTAGCATGCTCCACTAGTTCCGTTGTAATACGCCATATTATGAAGCGTGCTACGAGAGAGGCGGCACTTTCGAGATAAGTTTTCTTGGCGACGGGGCGCATTAACGCCTTAAGAACCGGTCCCCCGATTTTGAGGACAGACTACTTGGAATTAGTGTGTCCAAATCTCATTCTTGAGTTGCTAAATGTGTATGTCCCGCTTATTAGGTCGTGGCTTTTGGTCATCGGGTATGACATATGTGTTCCCTTCAATTTCAGCTTTTGAATGACTTACTAATAGTACTTATGAGTTACTAATAGTACATAGCTCCTTAAGTGACGAGCTAAACAACTAAAAGGTGCACGTTTAGTGTGTAGCATTGAGTCTTGAACTCTTGAGTAATACAATGTGGGGGATCAGGGGTCTCTAAAACCATGTGAAAAAAAGGGGAAAAATATATATATATTAATTTCGCTCATTTCGTCCTGTGATCACAGCGATCCGGTTTGTTTTTCATTCCGACCTTCCTAGGAGTGTGGTGTCGTTTTCTCTTTTTCGGCGCGTACCCTTGGGGGGACATAGGCACGTCAGACAAATCAGGGTGCACCTCGTTCGTAGCACGCTTCTATCGCGTGCCTGCTGTAGTTTTAATATCATGGGTGGGAGTAGCTTGTCCGGCCATCAGTCCCGCAAGCTACGGCGTGAATGCATTTTATACCGACAGTTTTCGTTGTGTTGCGTCATATGTGCACTTCGTCAGCAATGCATAGGCGCCCCAGAAGAGAGTGTGTGCACGTCGTTCCTAGCACGCCCGTATTGCTTACCTGGTACCGATTTTGTACACCCCCAGACCATCCGCCCCAACAACTATGATCGGCCTTAAACCGATGGTTTCTTCCTCCAAGCTTCAATCTCCAAACTCGCGATTCCGTCTAAACTTGGCCAATTATAAAACCATCGTACCACATAAGATCAATTCCAAAGAGAGGCACACCCCCTACATAGGCTGTGGATTTTTTAAGGTTGCAGGACACCCAATCGCAGGCGGTTCGACCTTCCACCCGAATTGATAAGGTCTCGTGGAAGCGGCCTGGATGCATTGTCAAATCACATTTCGAAACTTTAGGATACCTTTATCCTCTTCAGATATCACCCTTCTCCGGCAGCTGACAACTTTTTTCAGTGCGACACGCGTACCAAAAATCAAACGCGGTTACCTCCCCCCTTAGATAACTCCCTTGAACACTACCCCGGTGTGTCGTCACGCCAATGCCTTGAAACGTCTTCTATCGCTCCGCGTGATATCCGCATGCTATCCCCTCATTTCGAGAAAATACAAGGCGACCATTGAGATCGTGACGCCAGCGGGGTACGCAGAACTCCGCCCCCTGTTATTCTTATCTCGATGCCTCTAACTGTTGTCACCGAGTGTTGGCCTTTGGCGTCACATAGAGGCAAGCGTCACCACCGCCCCCAGTACGACTAGCCCGTGTGGGGGTGGTGGTTTTTTTCTGGGAGAAGTCGTGGGCCCCGGCACGATGGGAACGGCGGTTTGCAGAGCCTACGCAAAGGTGGCAGGAGACGGTGGGGCACCACGACAGCGGCGGTGTGGGGCGTGAGAGCGTAGCATGCACGCGCAAGGGCCGAGTCGTTAAACTTCGAGTGCATCGATCGCGTGAAATGGTTCCGGTTCGTAATTCGCTGTCGTCGGCAGTCGTCACCCTTTCTGGTTTAGGTCACTTCGCTCGCGCGGAGTTGGCATTGATGTATGTGACTGCACCGGTCTCTCAGACCCCGGTCGATGACCCACGGTGTGTACGACAAACTGTGTCACAGATTTTTGCAGATCAGTCCTGTTCCTATACCAAACAGACTATATAGTGATCAAAACCTATATACCGACCACCGCGTCACAGATAATACAGATTAGTCCTGTTCCTATACCAAACAGACCATTTAGTGGTCAAAACCTGTATACCGACTACCGTGTCACAGATTATGCAGATCGGTCTTATTCCTATACCAAACATACCATTTAGTGGTTAAAACCTGTATACCGATCAATGTAAAGAGTCGACTTCGGTCTAGATATTGCAGAGCTTTACACATCGCACAGTCGTTAGCAATCGCTGGTCCCATGCCTTTCAACCGTGTAATCTCGATATCAATCGAGGCGAGTGCTTATCGGATGTTCACCTGATGTTCGTAGAGCGGCGAACTCTACCGGACAAATAATGTCTGTTTGGTTGGCGTAGAAATGGCCCCTCTCTAGGGAAACAAAATGTTTGTCGCCATGAGAGGCTGGCGAATCGAAAGCCGGTCTCGCTGGAGAGTAGAAACGTGGGCATGTGCCAACACTCCAGTTGATCTCGTATGTATAATCTAGATGCTGTAGTATATACCACGTTTCTTGTACGGCGTGTTGCTGCGAGTCCTAGAATACCAAAGGCCACTCAGCTCTTTCCTTGAAGTACTCGACTACAGTACGCCGTTACTTAGACATGTGAGGTGGAATACTTTCAAAAACAGTAAAGTTTTTTCCGGGTTCACTTATAGGACTCTTAACCAACTCTTAACCATATACTTCGTATTTACCGCACGAATTTACTACTGCAATATACTATAGGATACTTATACCCTACATCTGAAAATACCTTACCCCCAACCGTCGTCGCCGCCGCCTTGCCAGTCGACGATGCAGGGCGCCTCGTCGGTCTCGCTGCAGTGCTACTGGCGGGCCTCGATGGTGCTGGTGCAACAACCGGACTGTCGACGGTGTGAGGGCGGGAGAGGTTTGTTCGGTGAACGAGCCAGGGGTGGGGAGCGGGCAGTACACGTCTTCCCGCCAGATGAGCGGTTCAGATGGCGGGGGACAATAGCGTTTTTTTGCTAGACTAAGGTTGCTACTCGAGATGATAGGAATCTCGTTCAACATCCGACAAGCTCACAACAGTGTAAACTAAGCCCGGTACACACTCCCATGACCGTTGTATGTGATCATGAATTCAATTAGCTCCTCTTATCTCTGATGGATTGTTACTAGATAGGAGAGTTATGCACCTCACCCAGCAGCCCACAAAACCAAACAATATATCAAGATATGCCCGCGGTACACGACTCCATGTGTTTCGTGTGTGTCAAAACCTGCAGTCAAATGAACATCGAATCTAGCAGTGCTGGGTAGCTCCATTGTTAAGGAACCCAGGATGAGCCCATCAGGCATAAACTGTTTGCGCTCACACGAAGAGCCTGCACCGTGCCGTGGCGTCGATATTCCCGTCTCCCTACTGGTGCGTGTCAGGCATCCCCCATTTTCGATGGAGAGAAACCCACTCACACACCACGTGCTTGGTGGGAAGAGTGTGACTAGAGAGACATGCCCTTCGCGGTAGCAAGGTCTCGATGGTCTGTTTCGTCTTCTTCCTCACGCTTTGTCTCTTACCCACGTAACTGACTTTCACTTGGTAAAGACAAGGAAAGCCTAACTCGACGATCAAACCCAATGCCTAGAAATACTACGATTATATTTCAACGATGTCAAGCAAGGTTCGGACGGTATTGTGTACTTGCTCAGTCGAGGTACTCAGCCAGTTGACAATATATTAGAAACCCAAAGGCATTACGCCTATTGCAGTAAATGCCTCGAGGACAAGATATCACGACATAAACCAACGAACCTCGCCACCGGAGCGCTGGTCACAACCGCTTCCTCCGCAAGTCCCGCACTGAGCCTCGCAGCAGATGCCGTCGGTTTGGACTCCAGCAAGACAGTTGCCGCACAAAACCGATGGAGGGCTGACTGTCAATGTTCTCCTGTCGTCAGTTGCGTCGTTACAAAATAGGCAACGACCACCCCCCCCTCCGTCATGTGTAGATCCTGAGACGTCGACTGCAACAGACACGTGCGACGATGGAGAAGAGTACATTGGAAGCAAAGACGTGTATTTGGTCAAACTGTGACAGTTGCTTAAGAGCGGAACGACCTGAGAGATCAAGACGAGCAAAGAAGGGAGGTTAACAGAGTGGCCGTGCGTCTTGCGTATTAGTCTCGGTATAGCGCAAGCGCAACTGGTTGATGTAACCTGATGGGCTATTGCATTATCCGATCGCCCGTTCTTCTTCAACGTTCACTTACACACAAGGTTTCGTCTTACGTACGGTGGCACACTCAGTGACCTGCAACATTTTCAACGTCCCGATGGAGTCCACTTCAACATATAATATGCCGATAGCGAATAATAACTGAACTTGTGATATCGCCGCACATTGCGTGCCTGCGTGTAACGCACTGTTCAAATGAAGGTACTTGCATATTTCATACTTGTGCGCATGCGTAGTAACTGCACATCATATAGAAGTAGATGAGTAACGACCTGAACGTCCAAACCTTGCGACGAACATGCGATGGAGTGGTGCATGAATATTTAGTCGACCACAGTAATGAGCGGAGTCTCGTCAAAATTTAAAAGGCACAATCGTGTACGCAGAAACAACCCGAAGTCTATGATACCAGATTATCTCATCATAACAGGACACGGAGCGGTATCTTCGTGGTTTGCAAAGCACTGCGAAAAATTCCTACAGCTCTTGCTTGTGCAAGTTCAACCTACCGTATATTATATTTGTGAAGATTGTAATATATATAGACCGCCCTGCACTTTCCTAAATCCATACCGCGTCAACGGAATAGGTAAATGCAGATTTAGAGATTAACCTGCGAACAGAGCGAACGGAAAAAAATCTACGTTTTGTTGGTGCCTCAGTCCTGAAACCCATGAATCACCCCAACCACATCCTACAGCACCGGCAGCGCAGACGCCTCAGATAGTAGCGCTCTCCCCCACAGCAATGTATTATTGTATTCATTCTACTTTCTCGCATTCCAGAATTTTGCAAACGTTCACCTCCAGGTAGCGCACAGGACCGTATAAGTGTTTGGCGTGGCAGCAGAATAACAGAGAGCTGTAGATCTGGAAACGATGAAGCGGGACATCTACTGTGAACAGGATGGATGCAAACGCCCAACCACGGCGGCAGATGTGGGTCTGGGTCTGTTGGAGCTTTACAGGCGTGTTTGAGCAGGGGTGGCTCCGACATTGTTTTCGAGTCCTACTTCGAGGAGTCCTACACGTACACCGCCCAGACACGAACATAGACAATATTTTAAAGTACGATCCGACGAACAATCCCGACGGCTAGGTATTTCGCCATTACTGCCAGCATGACACCATGTTTCCAACATTGTTAAGGTACGGCACCCGGTGAGTTAAAATGTTTAAAGACGAAACGTGCCCCCCTCACTTTTGCTTACAGACCTTATTCCCGTTGTCGATGATGCACGGGGCTGCCGAAGTGGTACTGCACAAGTCACCGTTTTGCCGGATTCGGCGGGTGCAGCGGGATTCCGGTGATACGTGGATGGGGTGAAGGGTATGCTTTCGTCAGGAGGGCTGACTTCAAATTAACTACTCGGCAGTATTTGCTTGAGATTTACGAGTTACGAGCAAAACGGATGTCTTAGTTTTGACAATGGTGTAACTCGTTTGTTTATCTGCTTTCTGAAGGAGGAGGTGGATCCGGACTACAGTAGTCTCTAAACAAACGCTACCCTAGTCCTAGTTCAGCAAACATCTTCTGTGGGCAGGGATATACACACTTTGGGTCTCGTACCCAGCGTGCAACGCATGCTACGATAGAGGTGCGCTCTGTTTTTTTCTGAACTCCTCATATAAGGAGCTCCACACGTCGCCGAGCAATATTATTTGGAGAAAACTATATGTGCTACGAAAGGAACACGTTCACGACCCGAGTCTGTCGTGAAAAATATTGCAACCCAAGGAAGAAAGTACGACGAGTTCGGGTTGATGAGCCCGATCATCAAGAAAACGTTTCCGCCCAAAAGTGCTACCTACCTCTATCGTAGCACGCGTGGTGCGTCAACCGCAGTGTCCAACCGTGCTGTCGAAATGTGGCGACCTCTGCTGTTCGTCAGGCACTTCGGATGTCGGAGGCCTGGGCAGCGTATGTCTAGCCGGGCTAGGGGTTGGTGCGTACTAGACTATCTCCTCTACATTCAACGTTGGTTGGTACAGCAAACAAAACAGCAGAGACTGCGGGGTATACTGAACAGCCAGAGGCACGCACGCGCAAGCCGTAGGCATGGAAGCTGCAAGCCCGATGATGGGGATCGTCAATCCTGGTTCTAGCTAAACGCTTCATACGGCTCACCGCCATGTTCTCGCTGCAGTCAATGTCACTGTCCTTGACATGGCCGGGGCAGCAGGAGTCCTATCAGCAGGAAGAGGGGGCGAAGCTTTTTGTCATCAGACCTGCCGACGACGGGGGCGGAGTTGTACACTACTGCTTGTCAGACAGTACTCTAGCCGATAAACCCATGCATACGACCCCCCTCTCCCCCCGCCGCTGAACCGTGCTACGGTAATGCTTAGTTCAAAACGCAACTATGTGATAAGTCCTCCTCACCATAGGCTGAGAGGGTAAGAAAATGATCCGCTTGTTCCACTTCATGAGGCGCATACACCAGCAGGGTATTCGTTAGATGCCTACCAGTGCGCCTCTTTATATAGGGACGTTTTCTGCGTTAGTTTTCAATCCAAAAGGGCATTCTGATTAGCGGTATTGTGGTACCGGCCAGCTCATACAAAGGTGCACCGGGCTTGGCTACCAACTATCTTTATGCCAACCACAATCGAAGAGTGTGTCGCCCGAGTGTTCCTGGTTCCCCGGATACCACCGTGATCCGGAATTTAAGGACATTCGTTTGTTAACATGTAATGGATACGGTGGTTATATTTCGGGTAAGAGGGATACTACTGTAGTGTTCTTACAAAAATACTTGTAAGAGTTCCACGCCCTGGAAAATAAACACAGCAATTGCATAAATGTTCGATAATTGAGACGGGGGAAAATCTGTCGACTTTTTTTTTACACGAGCATCGACCAAAGACAAGGGTGATCATATCTCGTTTAATATCGTGGGTGACAATTGACCGTGGAAGGTGTCTATCGTTCAATTTTGTAGGTGACAATAGATAGTGCGAGGTGTCCATCGAGACATCTTGTAGGCGACGCCAGACACGTGATACTGTCGATCGAATCGTATTGTTGCAGACAATAGACCGGTGATCGATACTGTCGATCGAAGTATTTTTTCCGCCACAGTAGGTGTTGGGAAGGGTGTATACGTCGATCACCATATCCCGACATATAGTGTAGGCGACAATATGCTAGCGATACGGTCGATCGATACATTTTGTTACCGACACTAGGCCGGCGATTGATACTGTCGACCTGTGTATATTGTCCACCCCAAGATTTAGTGTGAAGGGTGTACGCTGATCACCAATACCTGTCACAATAAGCTGTGCAACATGTCCATCGATGGCCGTGGTCAGCCAGCGTATACTTTGCGAGGTGTCTATAATGATAGGCATCGACAAACGCAAGATAGTGTGCACTTATTCCACCGATGACCACGGCCCTCCACCTTAGATGGTGCAAGCTATCCATCGACGTACACTACAACATATTGTGCAAGCTACCCATCGAGCGCAGTTACCGGCCACGGTTGATTGGGAAAGGTGATCCTCGTTAGTCCTTACCGACGTCAACAGGACACGTCCATGTCACCATAATAAATACCCTAGATATTTATTTTTTTCTTTTGATTGACTATAAGCTAGTTTTGATGTTTTTCGCTTTGGTATATGATGTATAGAGCTCTTCGCGAGATAAATCTCGTTCGCGTTAGGCTACAACCCTACTTACCCTCCCAGCGGGCGCTTGGTCGCAATCGCTTTCTCTGCACCCTCCGCAGTCAGCATCGCAGCAGATATCGTCCTTCTGGACCCCCGGGAGGCCGTTGCTTCATTGTTGGCCTTCGAAACAACAGGGGGGTGTATCGTAGCGAGCATGGGTATGGTCGGCAATGTCGCTTGTTAACGGGAAGGCGCTAGAAAGTACAGACGTGCCACGTCTGCGATTAGGTTGCGTACGTGGGGATTCGTCGTCCTGGAATTGGGAGAGCTACAACTGTATCCTCTACTGGCTCAGCGGTACAGCGATCGACTCTGGAGTGTAGAAAAATGGTTTCGAATACCTCTTGGGCTGCGTTCGTTTGTCCGTTTTAGTTTTGTAGGAGGTGCCATGAGTAAATGCATACCTGGTAGGTGTTAGAATGACGCTTGTTATCCGTTTTAGTTTTATGGCATTGCAGAATATACATTGAATGGGGTTGGTTAGACTTCATATTATCATGCAGGCGTACTTTTCTGGGTGGGCGTTTTGTCTAGTAGTACGTACGATATAACACGTATGATGGGTACGTGTATTAGTTGTACAGAAACAGTCGTGCCGTGTACAGGAATATAGCTGACGGTTCCTGGGTGGTTGGTTTCGTATTGGTGGGTGTCTTGGCGGATTCTCCGTCTTGGACGTGTGTGAGCGACTCCTAAGTTATATATCGTAGCCCGCCGCACAGGTTTTACACCTAGACCAGAGTCGAACCGACTAGATGTTGTTCGAGCTTCATCTCTCATGAAATCATATTGAGAGAAGAATGGCGCCCAAGGCCAGTGTTGATTGTCGGTCTTGTCCAAACGGACCTGATGATGAGGAGGAGAGGAAACCATACCGAGATAAGTGAAAGAGTGTGCGCACGCACGGTCGACCGATCACACAGAGCTCCCAAGTCCCAAGACCCCCGGCATGCGGCATGCCCTGCGTAAAAACCAGTTGAACGAAAACTCTCGAATAGTAAATAGGTCGGGTAAACTCGAACCGATAATATTTGGGATACCGGAGGCATGCTACGATAGAGGTGCACCTTATTTTGTCTGGGGCTCCTGACTTGAAGAGGTCAATACTCGCCCAAAACAATAGTATGCAAAATTAGGAAAGGGAACCTAGCAAACCGTCCAATGGTCGTCGATATATGATGGATAATATTGTCAAACAAGAACAGCATTCCGACGATTTGGGGTTAAGGGCCCGAATTAACGAGTATAAAATAAATTCAATTTGGAAAAAATAAAATTCAAATTCGCTTTTCATTGGTCAACACACGCACCAGCACCAAATATTATGCCCCAAGATCCTAATATTTGGTGCTGGTGCGTGTGTTGACCAATGAAGAGCGGATTTGATTTTTTTTTTTTTCCAAATTGATTTTTTTTTCTTCGTTAAAACGGGCCCTAAGAACCTCTGTCATTCAGAAAACAAACTATCGAAAAGTGCTACCTCTATCGTAGGATGCCTCGCCGCCGGATTTACGAAACCGTTGGAGGAACTGATCTAGACTGGTCCCACCGCATACATACTGTGAATGGGCATTGAACGCATCGCACTGGTTGTACTGCCGTAGCACTTTGTACTGTGCTGCTGTGGCCTACCAGGTACTCGCTACAGGCGGCTATGTTACCGATCGGTGACTCGGTATACACTGCTGGCTACTGCCGGGTAGCATGGTCGCTATCCTCAGTATATGTATATGTTGCAGTTGGCGGTAATATTATATCGCCGTGCAGGAAGACCGAGCAGGGTGGCTGGATAGGTGAATGGAAGGGAGAGTGCCTAGCCGTAGTTTCAAATTCCATTACAGTTTTTGTTTGTTTGTCTTCTCGTGCTGCGGCTTACCACCAGTCTGGAACATAATTGTGAAATCTCGTCACAAGGAGTATTACTTTCACCGCTCGAAATATGGAGGGATGTTAGGGTCATCAGCCCCAGAAGCACGTACTTGAATTGCATGGTTTGTCTTAGCGCCTACTCAAGGGAGAGAAGGGGGGGGGGGGGTTAAACAGTGAGGGGGGGGATCTGCGACGCCGGAGAGTAAAGGTGGTATTTGTTAGATTTCATAAACCCTCTCTCCGAAACCCCAGGAGAGACAGAGAAAACATGAAGGGGAAAAAAAAACGAATTGAGGTAAAGTATTGTTGTACAGCAACACATTAATGTCAATAATCTCCTAGTTAAGGGGCCCCTTCGGTATTAAAAGAAAACGAGTAGTCGAGTGTTGAAAAAAATATATATACATATATATATTTTCAGCGTCCATTCTCTTTCTCGTATAATAACACCACACCTGTACTCCTTACGGAAAACGGCATAGCTCCAGTTCTAATGCCCAGACCTTCGACCGATCAACGTATAGCTTGTTCGCTATAGTCTCTTGGAGGTATTGGGGTTCTTGGATCTGCAAGGAAGGGCAAGTTTTGCTGTGTTTGCATCACGAAACGAAAGTGCTCCGCAGCAATTGTTTTTATCGTTTCGGAGCTCCTGTTTGGTATCAACACTCTGCTGTGGCCACGTAGGACGCTACGGACGGTAGAACTAGAGGCCCAGGTACGTGCACCTACTAGTGCTCGGCGTCCTTGTCGAAAATCTGAGTTAATACAGTACCAGCAGCCGGAGAAACTGCTATTTTTCAAACTCGTCTCGGGTACCAGGGGTATGGCGAGTCGTTTTGGAGTACGAGGCACGTTTCGTGATGAACAAGGCGTCTACTTGATATGCGTCCTGAGAGACAAATGTTGACCATGTTCTAGGCTCTCTGCCGAAATTTCGAGCATTAGAACTGGAGAAATGCGTTTATCCGTAGGGAGTCACAAAAACGTGGAAATTATACCCGAAATAGTATTGCAACTGAAAACAAAAAAAAAACAAAAAAACTGATTTATGCAAATTTGCTCATATTTGTTTTGTCCGAAGGGGCACCTTAAGAATGTCAACCGGAGATTCATTCATACTTTACAGTGAGCGTTTGCGCTGAACGCGAGGAGAAATCGACGATTTTTAAGTCATGAAGTGGCAATGGACCGTCTGTTTATAATCTGTCATAATGCACTGCACGTCGAAAAAAAATAGAAAATGCCAAACAAAACATCCCTCAAGGCCACACGAGATCCCGAAACAAGCTGCAATATTTCCAAACTATCCCACCCAGGTAACGGGTTTTTATTTCCCCGATCAAACACAAAGTATCTGCTCGAACACCTTCGCCTCTGCAAAAACCAGCATATATATCAATGCTATATATCTGAATATTGGAACATTATTTGTTTCCTCATGTTTTTCAAGGCCTACCATAGATAGGTTCTAGACGGGACAGTTTGAACGGCAGTGGCGGGCCGGGACGGTAAACCATTCTTCAAAGTGGGACCGTGGTCCCGTCCCGTCGAATATTTCACCTACCACCGTTCGTTGACTCGTACCGTCCCGTTCTGCCAAGATAAACTCTCTTGTTGTACCTTGCCGTAACGTCCTGCAGAAGAACGCCAGCCCTTTAGCCTTCTCCAGTCCGGCAACGCACTGCGCCTACCGTTGCGTCACACTGTCTAATTCCTGACCTTACCGTCCCAGTCTCGCCTTCGCCGTCAATCCTTCCCGTCAAGATACAGTAGTGACTACAGTATTAAAATAGTAGTATTGCTGTGATGCCTTGTGTGCACGTCACGTACGTCAGACATAATCTAAACTATGTGACATCCATTCGGCATTTTTTCCTCTATCGGTATACCTGGTACAAGGTTACCCGTTAAACTTCGTCGAAATTTGGAAGTGCCGAATCACAAATTACAAAATTGCCAAACGAAATAAACTGATCGAAATTCGGAAATTTCGATCTAAAATACGTGTATACTGCTGTATACTGCTATTCTATTAATAGAGTACGAGGGGTAAAAAAAAAACAAAAATGTATTTCTTTATCCAAGGTTGAGAAATATGAAACTATAACCACAACGATTAATACATACCTGGTACAGTAGTATCTACAGCAGTATATATATCACACCCTGGACAATTCCTATTTCAATAGTCTATTGTGTCTATAATTATTTTTGGGTGTAGCCTATTAATTGGAATTACCCAATCAAATGATTTTGATTGAAGTATATTCATTTGAATTGTCCAGGTAATTAATGTTGGATGCTGCCTACCAATTGGAAT
Source organism: Saccharina japonica (assembly GCA_008828725.1). Taxonomy (NCBI): domain Eukaryota; class Phaeophyceae; order Laminariales; family Laminariaceae; genus Saccharina; species Saccharina japonica. Next base: position 242,261 of record MEHQ01002821.1, read on the forward strand.
TGTCCGGACAATTGATTTTGGGTGCTGTCAATTAATTGGAATTGCCTGCACAATTATTTGGACCATTCCTATTACAATAGTCTATTGTGGCTACAAATGATTTCGGATGCTGTCTATTAATTGGATTTGCCCAACCAAATTATTTCGATTGAAGGATACTAATTGAAATTGTCGGAGCAACTGATTTTGGGTGTTGTCTACTAATTGGAATTGTGCCTACAATTGATTTCGGGTGCTGGCTATTAATTGGAATTGTATAGCCTATTTGTTTCGAGTGTTGTCCACCAATAGGAACTGTCCAACCAAATGACTTTAAAGTACAGCCTATTAATTGGAATTGTCGAGGTCAGAAAAAACAAAATCGAACACTAACAATTGGAAGGTCAGGACAAAGCCTATTGACCCAACCAACAATTTTATTTGGAAAGTCAGCACAGAAACCTATTATTGACCGAACCACTCCTATTGATAGGCAAGACCTGAAACTAATTGTTGAAACAATTTCAATTGGAAGGTCAGGGCAGAAACCTATTGCTCCGACCATTCCTATTAATGGAAAGGAACAAAACGAAATTATTGAAACAATTCCAATTGGAAGGTAAGAGCAGAAACGGTTTGATTGAACCATTTCAATTGTGAGACAAGACCAGAAAATAATTGCTGAAACAATATATATTGGAAGACCAGGACACAAACCTATTGGCCGAACCATTCCTATTGATAGATGCACCACGAAAGCAGGATCTCGACCAATTCCATTTAAATGGACTTCCGGGAGATCTACTGTAAAAGCATTAGTCCATTGTGGGTAGGTCCCATATCCTATTGAAGAAGTAATAGAGTATTGGAGTCTGCGAAGCGCAAAAATTGCAGGAGGCAATTCCAGTTAATTAACAGAGCTCTAAAACAGTTGCCTAAGCGATTCCAATTAGTAGGTGGACTACAATATGTTGTTGTCTTTGCAATTCCAATTGCGGCAATATGGTAATAATCAATTGTCCGCCTCATTTCATTTAATAGACTTTTCGGTGCGTCTATTGTAGGCGCAATAGTCTATTGCGATACCTATTGTCCAAGGCTTAAGCAGAAAGGGAATGAAAAAACATTTTGCAAGTGATTAATCGGCCGCCAAACATTTCGTCCGATATATTAAATTTAATGGGCATCCTCCGAAATATGTTGTCTGGTCGATTCCAATTAATAGACTGCTTCATTAATCAATTGGTCCGGCAATCCCAATCGCTAGACAGCCTCACGATTCGTTTGCCTTTGCAACTTTAAGAAATAGCTTCCTCATGCATACATACATTGATGTGTCAACTTCCAATTGCAGCGTCCGGAATCAATTGACCGGTAACATAATATTGTCTATTGAATGGAAATGCCTGATTGTCTGGACAATTTATTTCGAAGCCTGCCAAAAAAATGAAATTGCCAGGACAATTCTTTAGAAAGATACAATTGCCCGCGCAAATAATTTAGAAGGATGTCAATTAAATGGAATTGCCAGCACAATTTATTTGGGAGGATGTCAATTAAATGGAATTGCCAGCACAATTTATTTGGGAGGATGTCAATTAAATGGAATTGCCAGCACAATTTATTTGGGAGGGTGTCAATTGAATGGAATTGCCAGCACAAATTATTTAGAGGGGTGTCAATTAAATGGAATTGCCAGCACAATTTATTTAGGAGAATACAAATTAAATGGAATTGCCAGAACCAATGGCACTGAAAATATTCTGCAATTGTCCATTAGCGTTACAATAGAATGGGATATTATATTTCAATAGACTATGGGTTCAGCAATGGGATTTCGGTGGTTACTGTTAATAGCAATTACTTCAACCATTAATGTAGATGGGTGTATATTAGCGTAAATTGGGTGGGCGATAGGGCCTGGTGGGTGTCTGTTAATAGGAATTGCCTGTACCATAGAGCTCGATGCGTTCTAATTAATTGGAATTGGCGACCACAATTGCCAGTCAATTGTAATAGGAAACTATTAATAGACAATTAGGCAATTGATAATTGTCCAGGGTGTGATATATATATATATATAAATATATACCTTAATAAGTTGGTACTGGTATCGGGTACCAGGTATTTGTATATTGGATCATACCATCCAAGCAGTACAGTACGCGACAGCACTTAAGAATGTGGCAGTTAAGAATGTCAGCCTGGGATTTACGGAAAGTTTAGAATTTACAGGTGAGCATTTTGTGCTGGGCTCAAAGAGGAAATAGGAATTTTAATTGGGAAGTGCAAAGGGGTCGGCAGGTAAGAATCTGGCTGAATACACCGCAGCCCTGAAAAATAAGAAACTGCCCAAACATCCCCGCAAGGTCACATCAGGCCCCCAGCGAAGCCGCCTCCGCGATCCAAAACCGTCCCAAGTGGCGACGATTATTATATATATGTTTGTTTTTTTTTTTCGCCAAACAAGAGCATTTTTTCCCCGCCAAACAAAATCCTTTCCCCTCTACAAACATGCAAATTAAAATATCGCAGCACATTTTTGTCCCATTGTTTTCTGTGCGGATAGAAGCAGTGCGGTGGTGGAGGGTGTACTGCTTGCTTCTTCTAGAGTAACTGCAGGCCCTTAGAGTAGTAGTGCTTAACCCCTTAAGGGGGCCCCTTCGGGCAAAAAATGTAAGAAGAGCGATTAAAAACAAATCCGTTTGTTTATTCAGTTGCGATACTATTTCTGGTATAATTTCCACATTTCTCCAGTTTTATTACTCATGATGGCGACCGATGAGTAGTTTTAGAGAGCGTAGGTAATACGGCCAACATATGTGTCGCAGACGGCGTATCGATCAGAAGCTTTGTTCATCTCGGAAAGTGCCTCTTACTCGAAAACGACACGCCTTACCCCGGGTATCCAAGACGAATTTGAAAAATGCAGTTTCTCCGGCTGCTGATACCGTTTGAACTCAGATTTTCGACGAGCACGCCGAGCACTATTGATAGTAGGTGAACCTACCTGCGCCTCTCGTTCCACCGTCCGTATCGTCCTACGTGGCCACAGCAGAGTTAAGATACAAAACAGGAGTTCCGAAACGATCAAAATCTTGCTGCGGAGCACTTTCGTTTCGTGATGCAAAGGCAGCAATGCTTGCCCCCCCTTGCAGATCCAAGAGCCCCAATACCTCCTGGAGACTATAACGAACAAGCTATACGTTGGTCGGTCGCAGATCTGAGCATTCGAACTGGAGCTATGCCGTTTTCCGTAAGGAGTACTGATATGGCAGGATATGGTGTTATTATACCAAAAATATAATTGCTGCTGTAAAAAACACGAAACATATATATTTTTCAAGACTCAAGTAGTTTTGTTTTCCATGACCGAAGGGGCCCCTTAAGAACTAGTCCCACATATTCGGGGGAAAAATACTTGGAGTTAGTGTAGGAGTTTTTTTCAGTTCTGAATGCGTTGAGGTTAAGCAGAATCGTTGAAGGTGGCCAAGATAATATTTGATACCTGCAGTCCTGAAGAGCATTATCGTGTCTAATGAATATCTTGTGAATTATGAGCAATGGATGCCATGTGAACGAACAAATTATTGACAACCGCTCAAAAAAAAAAGGTCGCATTGAAAGCCTTTGCAACATAAGAATTTGATTTTCAAGAATTTGGCGTTTTGCGCGTCTTCTCCCAATAAGAAATTGAATGTAAGCATTTCTGCTAAAATTAGAGAGGAAATAAGACGCGAGGCTGGGTTTAAATAAGAAATTTTGAAGTGCTGTCGCGTACTGTAGTCAATAAAATAGGCATACTATAGTCGTTAGAATTCAGCAACTCAGAAATTGCGAAATGTTACCCTATATTCATTGGTACCGTCCCGTCTAGTTGTTGAAATATACCTGGCACACAAATGTACCGTCTCGCCGCCTCGAGAAGGAGAATCACCGTCCAGTTCTGTCGTGACAAAAATAGATTCACATTAGTCTCGTCCCGTCATGGTTATTTTTAGGGCAGCGGCCAAAAACAGGTACACCTGGTCCGTTCGGGGCCAAAAACAGGTACATACTAAAATCAAGTTTAAAACACACCCCACGAACCTGCCGTTCCTTGCAACCCAAAGAGAGTTTTTTTATGTTCTTCGTGCTGCCCGGTGGCTACGTATATACGAGTAGCTGCTATTAATATGTACGGAGGAACGAACGCCTGCGCTATATTCCCCTTCTCAGCTTGCGACACCCCTGGTATTCCAAAGTAACCACAATCCCGAAGGGGAGGCCTTCTATATCGTATTATTTCCGGCGGAGGTGTGCAGGTAGATATGTATTGTGTGGTGTCGCTCGAGTGGCGTGTGAGTGCGAGGTGCGAAGGGAGAAGGGGGTCTCCGCGTACGTCGGCATTGATTTATAAAGGTTGTTATGGTACTGCTGGCATGATGTGGAAACGTTTGGTAAATACCTGGTATCAGGTATAATAATCGTATTGGTAGTACTTGGAAGGCGGTATCTTAGGTGGGAACCAGGGATGGTTCCCGATGGCTTTTAGTCATCTCACCTGCCTTCTCAGTCGATCATCACGCGAAAACGGAGTAAACCTGCCCTTCTTCTATCTCTACGCAAACAACACACGTGAGTACCAACGAGTACCCGTTCCATAGGCTGACCTGGCTAGGGATACCCTGTCCTCTTATACCTAGCGTTTACATCCTTGGCGTCGCTTCGGCAGGACTAGCCTAAAACGGAGAAAGTTTTTTACTCGTGCTCGGTTTCTTTTTTTTAGCCGTTAGGATTCGTGCTTTCTGAGCGAGAGAGCAGCGTTGCTCCGCCTCCGTCATCCGTGATGTCGTCTCAAGAACGGGGAGGATCTGCTCCCCTTCGCGGCAGCGCAGACCAGGACCCTGAACCTCAGGGCCCCTTGCTGGTGCGACACCGTCTACGAAGCGCCGATGAAGGTCAAGCGCAAGTACATCAGATCAACCTGTGGACTCGAGATTGGACGACGGAGGTGCTGCGATTTCGCTTCGAAGACGAGCATCTAAGCCGCGAGCTCCTTGCCCACCCGGAMATGCAAGTTGAGCCCTTCACGCGTACGATCCGTCCACAAGACAGGCATCTGAGCTGCGATCTCCGTGCCCACCAGGAAAGCACGTCGAGTCCCTCACGCCGCTCAGCCATGGCTGCCTTCTTGTTCAGCTGAGGTTGTTCTACCTCTCAAGACCTCCAGAGCCTCGCAGCCTCTAGATGACGCTCGGTCCTACTCCGAGGAGGGAACCTTCTCTCCGACAACCGGCCGGTTTGGACCATCTGCCTCGACACGATCTGCGCCAGCCCGCCCCCGCCTCTGGCTCTACGATACCTGCTGAGCAGTATTCGAGCAGACTGCGACACCTGCTTCCAGTTCTACCTGGCCCGGGGAACGACACGGGGCCGGCTGATACGGGCACCACTGGTACTCGTACGAGCCTCGACAGCGAAAACGCGGTCAAGATTTTTTTCCCGCGCCAAGCCTCGAAGATGGCACACTGGATTTCAGTATGGACGCAGCATTTCTCGCCGTTCCCGCCGATGAGATTTTTAGCACAGCCACAACCGTTCGGGAGCGAGTTCCTTTTAATAGCGATTTCAGTACCGAACACGTACAAGGCCGAGCGGCCGTTGCTGTTTGGACAGCTGGGGAGGCGGGAAACAAAACTCCCCCTCCTTTGACCCCAGCTCGTACCCCAAGTGCCCGCAGTGCCCGCCGTAAGGCACGGGAGGCGTCGAACGCTGCTGTACAAGCTCTTACAGCACGCCTGCCTGTGTCGAACTCTGCTGTACAAGCCCTTGCTCCGAAAATTTTTACTGGGCCGAACTCTGCTGTACAACTTTCTGCTTCACTCCCTGCTGCTGCCCCTGCTGCACCGGCCTCTGCTGCACACACATCAGACGAACGTTATGCTGCAAACAAATTTACCGCGTTGAACGCTGTACAACTTTCCGCCACGCTCTCTGCTGCTGCCTCTGCTGCACCGACCCCTGCTGCGCACATATCCGACGAACGTTATGCTGCAAATTGTTTTCCTGCACCCTCTGCTGTAAAAAGTGGTACTACAAGCCTCGCGGCCACCCCTCCAGCTACCATACCCAGGATATTCGAGGCTAACCCGGTACATTTGCCCCCGACCCATGCGCCCTTCGCCGCCGCTCGCCGCACAGTGATGGCCAGCCCACCAGGGTCTCCAGCAGGAGCAAGGGACTGCAGTTCGACACCCCGGCCCCAGCACTCCGGCCCTGCCTCGCAGACCGGTTCTCCTGCACGATCTCTGGACTTCCCTTCGACTCCGGTGGCAGAGAGCGGGGCTCGAATCACTCGACACCGAGGATGAAGAAGTCGAAGCCAGGAGACCCTGCAGACACCGGGACGCTCGTTCGCCAACATCGCAGCCCCGCGAGGAGCGGGAGGCTCGTTCACAGCCCGGCGAGGAGCGGGAGGCTCGTTCGCAGCCCCGCGAGGAGCGGGAGGCTCGTTCGCAGCCCCGCGAGGAGCGGGAGGCTCGTTCGCAGCCCCGCAAGGGTCACGCGCCTCGTTCGCCGCGTTCGCTGTCCGAAGAAGAGCTGATAGAGCAGGCGACGAATTGGCAAGCCCACGTAAGAGCTCAGGCGACGCAGGTCCCGACAAGCACGACCATCTCCACGCTCGCCAACCCACAACTCCAAGACCTTTGGGCCGGCATCCCGGAAGCGACCAGGGCAGCGCTAACCTCCAACTGGGGTGCGCTCACGGACGGGCTATCCGTGTCCGCTCAAGCTCGTCATGAAGCGGACATCGCCACGGCGGAGGAGACCTTGGCGACGGCCGAAGCGACTGGCCTCGCTACAGACAAAG
>MEHQ01001823.1:0-15307 GCA_008828725.1 Saccharina japonica
CTACAGGGGGCACCACGCCCTGGACGCCTAATTAGCCTATTAACACGAGTAATTATAACCCTGTGCTGTACTCCTGCTTGATGCCTGCCGTCTCGTACAGTCTGTAAGCACAACCTGTGTGTGTCCTTCACATTTTAGACCCGTGGTAACGAATGGGCATCATACGTACCTGGTACCAGGTATCAGGTTATATAACGATGATGAATATATGAATATACAGCTATTAAAATATTAATATATGAATATATGGATATTTGAATATACAGCAGTATTCCGTATTAACTATTAAAATGCAAAGGGAGTCGTACCATATGCGCTATATACGTACATACGTACGTGAAACTGCTGTTGTCACGTGATCTACCTGCTGTCCACGAGTAAGAAAAAGCTGGTGACGTCGGCCGACCGCGCAACAGCAACGTAACAACCCGAAGGTCGGAGCCTGGTCCTGGCCCATTCAATTGCACGATTGAAACACAAACAACACTGATTGTTGCTGCACGTCGTTGCATGCATCGTCGCATCTCCGCCAGTCTGATCGTCACGCTTTTTATTCCGAACCCGTTCCATGAACAAAGTTAAAGTTTACATTTTTGACGAGTGTCAGTACCATGACAAATAACAAGTGCACTAATTTACACGGGCGCCGAAAGTACAGCAGAGCAAGCAAAGTACAGCTGCTATTAATAGCAGTACAAAGGACCACGAATAACAAATAACCCAATATGAACAAGAAAGAGGTTCACTTATTGACGGGCGCTAAGAAAATTCGACCGCATCCAGTACAGTTAGTGCAGGAAGAAAATATGCTCAGCGGCGAGCGTCACACTAAATCCTATATATTATACAAGGTTCTCCTTCGGGGGATTGTGGTTGACTTGAGAATTCGCGGGGGTCTCGCAAGCTGAGAGGGGAGAACACACAAACAAGGCGTTCGTTCCTCGTACTGACCAGCTACGCGTATGATATACCACTCTGTCCCGAAATATAAGCATCGTTTTGATTGAACAGTAATGTAAAAAATGTGCTTATATTTCGGGACAGAGTGGTCTATATACTCCGAAGTACGTATGTACGTACGTACGTACGTACGTACGTACATATAAGACGTATGTGTACTCGTACGCTCGTACGCCTTCCGTATTTTTTCCTAGGACTTTCTTTGGTTGCTTAGCTACGTACGTACCTGGTATTCATTTTGTTTTTGTTATTCCCCGTTCTCTTTCCGGGACTCTCGTGTGTTACACGAGAACGAAACGGAACTGAGTAGGAAGTGCCACGTATCCGTTGTATGGGTGGCGCCCAAGGGAATGGAGACGGAGGGTGGGGGGGGTCGTAGGGAAACCACGGCGGACGGAAGCAGGAAAGAGACGGCAAACAGAGTAGGTACCAGACCGACTAGCTGGTAGAACCTGCCTGTACTACGGGCACAAACCTGCCTCGGTTGGCTGGAAGGTGCCTTTGGTGTGCTCCGGCTGGCTGTCCTTTCCTGTCGTTCTTAGTCTTGCTCTGTTGACGCTGTTTCGGTCCAGTTCATTTCATTTCGGTTCATTTCATTTGGCTTTTTTATTGGAGGTCGCATCTCCTCTGGGAGAAAGAAGCACGACACTTTCTTTCTTTTATTTTGTCATGCTTTTTGTTTGGTTGCTTGATTGTTGATTTGCTTCAGTATATTAAACATTTTATTATTTTTTCCTTTTCGCTTTTTTCGCTTTTTTCTCTTTTTTTTCTCTTGCATGCACCTGGATTGCTAGCAGGGTAGGTCTTGCCTGTCGTATATGGCATTGCATTGTCTGCTCTTGCTTACTGCACTGAGCGTAGTATCTCTGTGTCGTAGTTTTGTGACCACAGAACTGGTAACTTTTTATGACGAAGAATCGGCACGGACACTGGGTGTGCTGGATATCGACGGGTAGAAAGGAAGGTTTAATGTGAAGAACACACACACACGTAGCCACCGGGCAAGAAGGAAGAACTAAGGGCCTGTATTAACGAAGAAAAGTTTCAAATCGAATCGATTTCAAAACGATTTTTTTTTCATGAATCGAAATGAAGTTTCATCTGATTGGTCAAAAAATGAATCACCGAGAAGGCATTTATTTATTTATTTGTACTTTGGGGCGAGGAAAAGTCGATGCGATGGAATTGCAACAGAAGAAAACAAGTCCAAAACCAAAAATACTTTATTTTTTGCAAATCGAATCGAATCGACCACGGGGTGAACGTCCCCGAGGCGATCCGTCGCTGTTTGGGCTGCTCTCGACAAACACCAACGAGGCAATAAATCGTTAACCTCAACGAGTGGCGACCGGCGCAACAGCCGCGTCCACGGCTACAGACCATACTGTAGCACAACGCGGCCCGGCGGTGGCTCCTCAAAAAAAATCATGGCGGTCGCAAGCCCAATTTTTCCACCAGCTCGATGGGCCATGCCCGTCGAGAACCAAGCGATCGACCCAAAACACGGAGGAAAAGCTCAAGAAGTCGATAACTGCATCGCTGCCGCTGTCCGGTGCGTGGCGTTGAAGGGCTTCATCCGTCCACCCAAGAGAAGCTGAGAGTGATAGCTTCCTAGCCTGGGCCTTGGAAAAAAAAAACAGAGGCTGTACGAGTAGGCGGTGTGTGCACGTGACGATGCACGCCGTCGCTCCCAGCTGCTCTGCTCGGTACTTGTCAGCCGGGTGTTGTGTGGGATGTTGCGTTATTCCGATCTCATTTCGCCCCGGTGGTCTAACTGGTAGCCACGAAGCCTGTAGGGCCGGATGTCGAGGGTTCGATTCTCCCCGTGGAAGTTTTTATTCTCAAATGACACTGACTGTCGAGAGCGCACATTATAGCGTGGGTAAGCAAAATTCGACGAGAGTTGACGAGGGAAGAAAGTGCTGAAAACTTCTCGCGATAAAAATGCAAGGCAACAACCGTAGTGGGGGAGGAGGGAGAGGAGCCTACTTTGTGACCCCGGGTCTGAGTTACGACTAGGGAGGGAGAAAGACGGAAGTGCGAAGATACTGAATGGGATGAAAAAAAAACACACACACACGCACACACACATTTCGAGCACATACGGAACATACGTGGTTTTACCCGATAGGAAACCCAAAGCGGTATTTTCGTATTTTCCCACCAAATCGAATCGAAATTCGATTAAATTCATTTATTACGTAATTCCCACCAAATCGAATCGAAATTCGATTAAATTCATTTATTACGCAACAAAAAACGATTTGAAATCGATTCGATTTGAAACTTTCCTTCGTTAATACGGGCCCTAAAAAAACTTTCGAGAGAGCAAACGAAAAAAGAAGGGCAGCGGCCAAAAAAAGGTATACCTCGTCAATTTGCGGCCAAAATCAGGTACATAGTACATACTTAAAGCCAAGTAAAAAAAGCACTCCACGTGCGCTGCCATTGGTCCAAAACTCGTTGTACCGGTCTTTGCCTCTTCAAAACCCAGGTATACCTGATTTTGTCTACTCTGCTTGACTTTCACCTTTTTTTTGTCGTTTTTAAGCCAATCAGAGGCCCTTCATAGTTCCACCCTATGCCCCCGATACAAATGCCGACGTACGCGGAGACCCCCTTCTCCCTTCGCACCTCGCACTACACGCCACTCGAGCGACACACACACATATCTGCCTGCACACCTCCGCCGAAATAATACGAGATAGAAGGCTCCCCTTCGGATATAATTGTGGTTGACTTGGAATACCAGGGGTGTCACAAAAGTTGAGAAGGGGGAATACAGCAGCAGGCGTTCGTTCCTCGTACTATTAATAGCAGCTACTCGTATACGTAGCCACCGGGCGAGCACGAAGAGCATGAAAAAACTCTACTTTGCATTGCAAGGAACGGCAGGTTCGTGGGGTGCGTTTTAAACTTGACTTTAGTATGTACCTGTTTTTGGCCCCGAACGGACCAGGTGTACCTGTCTTTGGCCGCTGCCCAAAAAAGAAATACGTACGTAAGCCACCCACCGGTATCAAGTAACCGGGCAAGTAACACCGACAAGCCCAAACGAGTTTATACGTATGTACGTAGTTACTTTAAACTATATCATAACACTATTAATAACACTGCTGTAGTTTCAAGTAGCCTATGCACAAGGTTAAACGAAGAATGGTGTCACAATCATATTATGAGGTTTGCTCAGGTTATGAGGCGTTTCTTGTTGGCGGGCCCAGACTGCTATATTGGGGCATATATAGGGGCTAGAGGTGTTACCCGACAAGTACCCGTCTTAAACGGGTACCCGCCAAATATAGGGCAAAAATACCCGGGTACTCGCGAGTATTCACGTCCATTCAGGGCGGATACCCGGTTACCCGTTTGACAGCGGGTACTCGTTCAACACCCGGGTACCCGTCTAACAGCCGGGTACCCAGGTGCCCGGGGCCCACATACTTGCCGAGTATGAGGTGTTACCCGTACCCGTGATGGGTATTAACAAGCCGGGTAATATTCGCGAGTAACCGGGTAATTGGCAAAAGGGTTACACCGTTAGTATAGTGTGAGATGTGATGCATGAAATGAAATTTTCATTTGGAAAAGGGTTTCCTCGATAGCAAGTACCAGATAATACCCAAGGAACGTGATTTAGGGCATGATAAATTGCAATCTCCGGGATTACCCAGGGTAAACCAACGGGTACCCGTTTAAACCGGGTACCCGAGTACCCGGATACCCGTTTAAACCGGGTACACGAGTACCCGGGTACCCGGACCTCAAATATTCGGGTAGTATGACTTGCTACTCGTACCCGTGACGGGGATTAGCAAGCCGGGCAATACTCTCAAGTACCCGGGTAATTGGCAAAAGGATAAAACCTCTAATAGGGGTCGGTGAGTATGACGTGCTACTCGTACCCGTGACGGGTATTAGCAAGCCGGGTAATACTCGCGAGTACCCCGGTAATTGGCAAAAGGGTAACACCACTATTAATACTCGTAGTAGGGGCCCCTCTTGAGCTGGGTGAAGCCGGAGATCTGAAGCCGGAGATCCGCGCCGTCGGACCGAAAATCTCCGAAAGTAAGCATTTGGACTCTAAACCACCAACCAGCACCAACACCACCACCACACCACGCACAACAACACCACCACGCCGTCACCAGGCACCAGCATCACCAGCAGCAGTATCGACTCGAGAGCGATCAGGCGGTCAAGTATAATACCTGGTACGTCGTAGTGCCGCACCGCGTTCGAAAGCAGCACACTTGGAACAATAAATCAATTCGTACCTCGTACGTAGGCTTTTTGTTTGGTTGCTTGATTGTTGATTTGCTTCAGTATATTTACTTTTTATTCTTTTTTCCTTTTCGCTTTTTTTCTCTCTTTTCTTCTCTTGCATGTACCTGGATTGCTAGCAGGTATATTTACTTTTTATTCTTTTTTACTTTTCGCTTTTTTTCTTTTTCTCTTTTTTTCTCTTGCATGCACCTGGATTGCTAGCAGGGTAGGTCTTGCCTGTCGTATATGGCATTGCATTGTCTGCTCTGCTTACTGCACTGAGCGTAGTATATACATATTCGTACACATACTGTACGGCGGTGGGAGACTACATAATGATAATGCTGCTGTGTGGTACGTACGGACTGCACGAATGTGTAGACGCGTAGACAGCAGTACCAAGTGGATGTATATAGCCCCAGCTATCACACGCATCACAGTCAGGCAGTACTGGACGAAGCATGATGATAGTAGATCTTCCTAAGGTAGCTATTCAGGCACTCTGATTGGCTAAGGGTATGTTTTACGCAGCTCAATCAACGTGGAGTCTTTCCCAGACCGAGACACCAGACACAGCATCCCGAGACACCCTATGTACCTAGAGTCTTAGTCTTTCCAAGCTCAGCATCCACGCCAGCCGACAGAGTAGTCAGGTAGGTCCAGCTATTAATTAATAGCTGCAGTAAACGATATTGTTTTGTGGTATTATATACCTGGTATACCATAGTGTACGATGTACATGTGATGTATGACACGTGGACACGTGTACAAAACAGCAGGGTACGGCCATCACGAATTGCATATGATACATACGTAGAACTGACGAGGTGGACCTGACTGCTGCCGTGGTGGTGTATACGGCAACCTGGTGAGTACATAAAGATGAAGAAAGCGTGCACCAATATGAATTGCGACCGACGGATTCGTTCCGTAGGAGAGGCGGAGTAAAGCGACACATTGCGGCGTACTTATGGATACTACTGACTACTGCTGCATATCTAAATATAGCAGTAGTAGTCGCTGTAACGCAAAAATCATCAGAGTGCACGAGGAGGAGCATGCACCCCGAACACAGCAGCATAAGTCACGCACCACATCCACCATCTCCGATGTGTAGTCCCGGCTGAAGGTTATGGTAAACCATGGAGTGCCTCCGAAAATTTCCGCACGCTGCAGGTACACCACGATCACACCTGCGTCGCATGCCAGAGAAACCGTGAACGGCGACAGGAACATGGAGGAAGAGAGAGAGGACGGGAGGGCGCTTGCAAACGCCTTGGCCCCTGCCCCGTCTTCAGTAGCGTCGCCCAGCCACGAGCAGCGATGTAGCAAAGGGCTATCAACAGAGAATCATCAGCAGAGCGGCCCCAGTGTCCGCCGACGCTCATGGTGATACATCCCCTAGCCCCTACTTCTTGTGTTCTTTCGTAAAATACAGGCTCCTTGTGGAAACCTAGCGTTCCCTCACACCCCCTAGCCCCCATTTTGCCGTAGTGCCAACTCGTATCGAAACCTCGGTAAATCTCGGGTTGTTACGGCGAGACATCGCCGTCGTGCGGCATATTTCCCTCAGCACCCCCCGCACAATCAGCAGAGCAAGACCAGCCGATCCACCGCCGGTTTCAAAAGCTTCGAAAGAGCGACACTGACCATGGGTACCCTACCCACACAAATTGCTTTCGACACCAAAGAAGGACTACCTACCGCAGGTGGCCTGGTGGTACCGAGTCCGGGACAGCTCCGATTGAAGGTTAGTGAAGTGTTGCCTTGCGATTTGATAGCAAACAGCAGCAGCAGTGCAATCGCTCTTGACTGCATACCTGTGTACCCGGAAGGTCAATCAATCGATAGAAACAAGGTGGGGCCTTTCCGTGTCTGCGAGGGTGTTTCCAGCGTGTGCTGTGCGACGCGGCGGTTGTAGTATACCCGCTTGCGCATAGTGGAGATATCAGGCTTTTTGCGCCCTGATTTCATGTGCCCGCTGATGTGCGTGCGGACGCTGGCCACCAGCGCTGCACGGCATATGCCCTTCCAGGAACAGAGAGCTGCTTCCATAGGTTTTCTGGGTTTTCACGAGCATTTCAAGCTACCCTCCGCAACGTTACGCGGCCAAGATAAATTTCTTCTTTGGTCATGATTGCTTTGATACCTCAGCTGTGTCTCCATCCCATCAAAAAGCAAAGCTTTCAAAACCCTCATGAGACCGACTCATGATGAAACAAAGAACGAAAGCTCGGGTTACTCTGCTACTGGTGTTGTTTGCGCTGGCTCTGTTGTTCTGAATCCATCCGCCGCCGCTGCTGCTGCTGCTGCTGCTGCCGCTGCCGCTGCTGGGTGCTCTTTGAGTAGTGCTTTGACGCTGGACAGTACTGTAGTAGTAAACAGCACCGTCGTACATATGTATCATGCGTACGAAAAAAAGTAGATGCTCCGTCGTTGATCCAACACATACGTGAGTCACCAGCAGCAGCAGCAGCAACTGCGGCCCCCCCACAAGCTTTCTTTCACGGTGCACCGCGCCAACGACAACAACAATACAACAACGCCACAAGCGCGTGCGACACAGCAGTAGCAGCAGCAGCAACAACACACCACCACCACCACCACCAGCAACACGGTGTGTCCGTGCGGGCGACACAGCAGCAGCAGCAGCAGCAGCAGCAGCCGTTTCCCTATTCCGATGTATTGTCAAACTCGAGTCAGTTCAATGATGGACAACAGCAAACAGTAGCAGCGGCAACGGTTCGGGCAACCATTATACCCGCAGTTTACATGTCAGCAGCAGCAGCAGCAGCAGCAGCAGTGATGCGCCTCATGATGGGTGCATTGCGCACCGCACCGTTCGAGACCCTGCTTCTCGAGCTCTCGGTCCGGGCAATGTCGTGCTCAGCCGACGTAACTCGGCACCTTCACCTGCTGATTGATGCAGTACCTGATACCTGGTACATGATATGATGCTACTACACCCGTATACCGCTATACTATTAATAGTATATCTGAAAAAAAAAATCATATGAAGAGCGGGCTATAGTCATGTGCGCGGGGCCCGAAAATCAATTCCCCGCCACACGGTACCGCGCCGACATCTTCTTTGCTTCACCAACCACTCAGCCGGCATGCTCATAGGGACACGAGCACACACACCGCGCGCCCATGTTTTCCTTTTTATATACGCTTGTCTTTGTCTCTGGAGACCCAAGCTGCTGCGTAAAACAGCAGTCCCCCTCGTATACATATGCTTCGGAACATCCGGCCGGCGGCTTTGGGTGCATGTATTTTGAGTCTTTGTATATATAATACGAGTTTTTGTGCGGGTGATCGGAAGAAAACATTTCTCCAGATTTTTTAGGTGATTTTTCCTCCTGGGAGGGTGTTGTACGCTTCTTTTTTCATAGCAAAATTTACGAGTACGATACGACAAATATTTCAGTCGTGTTAAAATCCTTCGACAGGTACTTCGTACGTACCCCCCTACCAGGCTATGTTTATACCAGGTGTATAGAGCGGTGTTGTTGCTGCTGTTGTAGTGCTCGTACGATGCCAAAGGTACGTGCTCGCAGCACGTACCTCGGACGCGTAATGACCTGTGCGGTTCTTTTTTTTTTTGCGCAAAACACGATGTAATAAAAAGTAAAGCTCCTGAAAGTTCGCACGTACGAGTACTACTCGTACAGCAGTAATAACAACTGAAAGCAACTGAAAGGGTTTGTTTTTCCAAATCCCAGGGGGGGGGGCACCGGTAGTCGGCCTGTATGTTAACCCTTCACACCGCTTGCAAAGCTGAGTACAGCAACAGCAGTTTAGTATAACCTAAAATAATCTGTACGAGTACTCGTACGTACTCGTATTCAGGAATGATGGATGGTGATCGACAAATTGGTTCGAGCTAACAGCTCATCACTAGTTACACACCACTCTGTCCGAAAGTATAAGGACCGTTTATATACTAATATATAGTACAAGCGGTGCTTATATCTGGAGACAGAGTGGTACTGCTGTACCTGGTACATATGATATCAGATGTTACATGTTGGGACACATGATGCGTATCATAGCTCATGATGTTGTACCCGCGGTGCAAGGGGCGATAGTGAAACAACAATTTAGACGTCCAAAATAATATACGTACCAGGTACCAGGTATTTTGATAGTCCGCACCACGGCGGTATATCGTTCCTTTTTTTTACATTCCGAGGGGCGTCGCCGTTGCGTCCCCTCTGGTCTCCCCCCGTCCCGCTCCTTCGGGCGAGATGGAGATACCCAGCAATACTCGTAGTTTACTCCGCGTTTCTACTGTTAACTGTACTCGTAGGGCAGACACACCACCACCGCCACCACCACGACTACCGCCGCCGCCGCCTCTAGCTAGTACCACCGCCGCCGCCCCGCATCGCCGTCCTCTCTGGTCGATCGAGGAGGCACGTCCGCCGAACGAGGATGGAAAAACTGCCTGGCAGTCAGTCAGCCTACGTAAAGTACCACGAGTACGAGCTGCTGCTGTGTGCTTTTTTTGCTCCCTACGTACTCGCGCATTTACGCTTGTTTTCCTGAGAAGCTACGACGTACGTGAGCGAGATGAGCGATGCGACTTTGTGACGACAACAAGGATGGCAACGGCACACGATGCAGCTACTATACGTAGCTTCCGGAGCAAACCAGAAAACGAGACTCCGACCGGACTCCTTACTAACCCCTGCCCAGGACACCCCCCCACAGCCGCTAAATCCGAAACCAGAGTCCCAGCAACATCGACCGAGCATTGCATGTTTGCTGCTGCTGCTCCGGCGGCGGCGGCAGAAGGCAGTGCGGTACAGCACAGCAAAATGCACTGCTGTACGTAGTACAGTACAGTAGTTCACAGCTGTGCAACAGCATAACATAATAGTGGTTGGAGTTGGCGCCGACTAACATTGTCTCGTGCCCCTCTCTCTTCTTCTCTCCTTCCCCCTCCCCTCCCGCCCACCCACCCACCTGCCACCCCCGCCCGTCTCACGCCCTGGTTGGCGAAAACCCAACGTGCTCCGTCCCGTCCCGGCATTGTAGGGATGCGAGGGTCTAAAGTCATACGACTACGGCCATGCACGACATGAGTACACCCCCCCTCCCCGCCGCCCCCGCCCCCGCCCCCGCCCCCCCGGCCTGTCTCACGCTGTAATAAATAAACCGGTACATAGGACACTCTTCTCATGGCAGCAGCCTACAACGCTGGCGACGATTTCACGAGACCATCGGGAGAGCACAACGAGAACAGCAACAGCAGCGGCAACATCAACAACAGCAGCAGCAGCAGCAGCGGAGGCGGCGGCGGCAATCTCATCAACAACAGCACTTGCACCAGCAGCCCTACCAGAGGCGGCGGAGGCGGAGGCCTGATGACAGGGCAACCGACGGTGGGCGTCAGCGTCGGCGTGAGCTTCGGGGTCGGGGTCGGTGTAGGCCCGGCAGGCGGCGTGGAGCGCAGCGCCTCCTTGCTTGATATTCATGACGAGGACCAGAAGCTGCGCACGACGTGCGACGGGTGTACCGTGAGCAAGATTAAGTGTGATGGGGGGCACCCGTGCAAACGTTGCTCCCGACGGAGGGTGGAGTGCGTCTACAGGGAGAAGAAGTGAGTGAGCGAGGGAGATAGGGGGGAGAGGTGAGGGGGGGGGGGAGAGAGGAGGGGAGGGAGGGGGGGGGAGGGGGGGAGCGGCTAGTGTTTGGCAAATGATTTGGCGGGGGGGGCATGCGGGTGTTGTCTTGCTTGCCCTTGCTTGCGTTGGCATTGCTTGAATTTGATTGCTATGCTTGCATGCTTGCTGTTGCATTGCTTTGCTTGCTTGCTTGCCTTGCATTGCTGTGCTTGCTTGCATTGCTTTGCTCTGCTTGGCTATGCTGCTTAGCTTGCTTGCTGCTTGCTTGCTTGGCTTGCTTGCTTGACTTGCTGCTTGCTTAGCTTGCTTGCTTGCTTGCTTGCTTGCTGTCTCGGAATCAACCAAATGTGAAATTATCTCGATTACCGTACATGGCCAAGGAATCGTTGACGGGGAGAAGAGGGAGCGAACAGAGGAGGAGAAAAGGAAACGGAGAGGGGCTACTTGCCATATAGTATTTAACCGTTTCACTGCGGCCCAAACACTAACCACCGACACTTATTCCAAGTTTGCTTGTTCCAAAATAATGTGGGTGAACCATAAGGTTCGGGCGTGCCTTGCTGCTGGCGCTCCATCAACCATTGTAAGAGTATCCTGTCCACGATATAACCGCAACATACGCCGTTGCTTGTAATTTACATTGGTGCAAGGGATGATCTCATCTCTTTATCTTTTAACCAAGGAGGAGTGAAATAGAACACAAAGAAAAACACCTGTCCATGGGGAAAAGTCGTCGCGCAGAGCAATTATCGCACCAAAACAATCGCCAAACGACTGAGTAGTGGGTCTCATTGTATACTACAGTAAGGTGTGTATACAAGGGTAGTCGATTGACATGTCCGGGAGAAGAAACTAAGCGTGCCTCGGGGGATGGGATGTACGCGGGCGGGGGGGGGGGGGGGTACATTCATTTTCAATGCTATGGCCGTAGTCGTATGACCGTAGAAGGGGGGGCGGAGGAGTGGGGGGGATCACTCCCTGATAGCAACTAATCAACGATAAAAACTTGCTTACCAAAATAAGATGAAGATTTTTTTTTTTTTCTCGTTTTTTTGCGCAACTCCGAACAAATAAATCAAATACAAATCAAATAATCAAATAATCAATGCAAGTCAATGCATCAATCAAATCCGCAAAGCAACAAAATCATGCATGCCTTCCTAACGTAAAGTTTCTTATTTATGTGTCATTGTTTCATTTTCGTTTCGTTTTTTTGTTTCTTCCCCCCTCCCCATCCTCCTTTCTCCAGCGTGCGGTCGCAAGCGCGAAAGAGCGCGCGAACGACTCAGCGAATGACAGAGCGATGCCCACCCAGCGGTCGGTGGCGCCATGAACCCACGTGACGGAACTAACGCCCACGGACGATCGCAAGGTCCTGCAAACGCGAGAGAGGCAGCGTTCCTTAACAAAGTTACGCACCGTCACAAGTTCATCCCTCAATGACGTGGCCTCATCCGTCATCTCGCAGAAGCCATGACCCGCTACTCACCGAAGATTTATGCGCCGGCGGTTTCCGACAAGCAGGTGTGTTTTTTGTGGGGGGGCGGGGAGCGGCACGGGACAGGGGGGGGAGAGAGGGAGAGAGAGTGCACCGCTTCTGTTGTGAGGTTGCTGGCGGTGGCAGCCGCGACTCTCGGCTCACCAGCTCTCGAGCTCCGCTATAATACCGCTGGTGTATGAACACAGCATCGATATACAATTAGTATTTTTCTCGTCTTTCTACCTATGTCTCTCTCTAATCTCACTGTCTGTCTCGCCCTCCTCTACTCTGCACACACACGAGCTGACGACCTGATTGATGAACCTGCTTGTCAGTTTGTTGTCATGTGAATTCCAAATGCGCCTTGAATCACTTGAGCCAACCAAAACGCCACCGAACCCCCACCCTTTTTTTTATTATCGATCCTGACCGTTGATGTTGACCGTTGATGTCTTCATGAACCGTTGGCTTGACTACCGTTATTATAGGCAGGGCGGAGAAGAACGTCTAAAACCACGGCGCGCAGCCGTTCTTCGGGCGTGATTGGCTGTGGTCCGTCGGTGCCGTTTTCTGGCGACGAACGAAGTCGCCGGCGCTTACATGCCCAGGCGGGCAGATCGCAACACCTAAAGGACTGCTTCGACGCCGTTCGCTACCAGAGGGCGGGGGGCTCGAAATAGGACGGAGTCGGCGAAAAATATCGAAGGGCTGAATGGAGGAGTAAACGGATAAAATGCCCCCCCATGGGGTACGATTTTGGCGATGGGAGGGGGTACGGGATAGGCATGGGGAGGCGATTCGGGAGCGATGGAGGGAGTACGGATAGCATGGGGTGGCGATATCGAGCTGAATGGGTAGAGAGGACGGATAGAACGTGGGCGCTTCCGGGCTCATGGAGATGAGGAGGCGAGTACGATAAGGGTGGGGTGGCGAATACCGGCCATGATGGATTGATTCAACCTCCCACAACGCATTTTTTTGTGGGGGGACAATGTATAATTGGGATTAGCGTGGAACACCTTTTAGCTATTTAATAACAACTATTTGGTACCATTTACTACGGTCCGCACCCCGTAAAATAGCAGAGCTATGATGTGGATTGGTGACTGATGATGGAATTAGATTGATCGTTGAATTGGCTTGGAGGGTGATTGTCCGGCTTATTGCCTATCGGAATTGTTTGATTGGTTCTCGAATGTTGGTGGGTTAGTTTTTTTTTACTACTCGTCGTGCTGGTGTTAAACCTATAAACCAAACAACCACCGACAGCTCCCGCTTAACCTCTCCTTACTCACCCGGGCAATACCTCTCCTCTCTCACCAGCTGTTTTTTTTTCTCTCTGCGTCTGTCTGTATTATGCCCTGTATTTCGCCACTGTCTGTCTGTCTGGCCTGTCTGCCTGTCTGCCTTTCTCATGTTTTTCCGTCTTTCTGCACTGTCTGTCATACTCTGTCCTCTCCCCACCCCCCCCCCCCGCCACTCTCTATCGCTCCCTCGTGGAACCGCGCTTGCCCGCCCTGCTGTGCTGCGCCCCACTACACCTGCTCGGTGCTCAGGCGCTTCACACAGGTGGTAAGACTGCTACCGCTAATCATGGGGTGTACGCACCTGCATTTCAATGACCGCCCAAAGGTTTCCAGCTACATAGGCTTCACGCGCAGCAGGCCTACCGAGAGCTGCATCAGTCGAAAACGTGAGAAGCTGCGAGCGCCCCGTTGATGGCTTTTGGGACAGCCAGCTTAGTCGTTTGGTTGTGGCCTACATATTGGTATTAGTTGTTTTTTACATGATATAGTGAAAAGTGTTTTGCGGGAGCGCGACGAACAATAGCGAGACGCCTCATCTAGAAAATGCATCAACAGATCTGCACACTCGAATTGAGCGGCGATTTTTGTAATTTGGTTTATCCTATGACCATGAAAGCCGTTCCTTTCTTACATAAAAACGACATTTCCAGTGTTTGTCGCGCAGGAGTGCCACAACCGGCATCTTCTTCTATTAGCGATGTACGTGCACGAGAAACAACCCATGTTTTGTGGTCCGGCGACTATTAAGGAGAACGGAGAAATGCACGGCTGGGAACAAGGTGTGTTACGTAAATTGTTTCGGCGCGAATATAATTGTTGAAATACTTACATCAGCGCAACTTGTAAAGCTTACTGCAGTATTCGACTATCGTATAGTAACAGCCGCACAGATTCGATCAAAGCTCGTCACAGATTGGCCCAACTCTACGTACCTGTTTTGTAACGGTTTGTTGAAGAGTCAGGTCAGCAGTTGCGACATACATAGGCTTTTGATCTCGTAGCCAGTACCGTTGGAAGCGTAGCATCAGGCTGCCACGGTCGTTACGATTCTCTTCCATTTTGTTTTTCGTTTGTTGTATCGCTAGCAGGTTATGGAACGAGTAATCGTGAGAATAGCGTGCGACAGCTCAAGCACCTTCCGTCACACCACGTCGCCTGGCAACACGACGTTAAGGTGCGTCCATGTATGGTGCGCTGACCAGGACCACCGCTAATTGGCAATTGTTTGCTGCTGCGTTTGCTTTGGGGGGGGGGCGGGGCTTCAATATTCATCATGGCTAGCGTATGACCATAGACCCTCGCATAACCGTACAAGCTTTGGGGACTATTCTCTCCTCCCTTATTATGTCCTTTTTCACGTCATTGTCTCGTGCGACTATGCCGTGTCTTTGTCATTGTTTTTTCTCTCTCCTCACTAAAAGTGTGTCGCCCTTTCTGCACCACTGCCAATGTTGGAGTGCTGCGATTTGAATAGAGACAGTTGCGCTCCGTCTCGAAAAGATGCGTGGTCAATGGCAAATGGCTGACATAGGCAAAGCAGCAAATAAAACGCCACCCCCTGCCCTTGCTCTCGCCTCTCATCCCAATCCCTCCATCCTCCCCCTCCCTTCGCTTAATCATCCTCGGCACGACAGGGCTGATGAGATCGACCTCGCAGTCAGAGG
>MEHQ01001823.1:15331-50279 GCA_008828725.1 Saccharina japonica
TTGCTTGCTTGCTTGCTTGCTTGCTTGCTTGCTTGCTTGCTTGCTTGCTTGCTTGCTTGCTTGCTTGCTTGCTTGCTTGTCTCGGATCAACCAATGTGAAATTATCTCGATACGTGACATGCCAGGAATACGTTGACGGGGAGAAGAAGGGAGCGAACGAGGGAGGGAGAAGGAAAGGGAGGAGGGGCTACTTGCCAGTATAGTATTTAACCGTTTCACTGCGGCAAAAATAACCCCACACTTATTCCAAGTTGCTTGTCTCCAAAATAGTGGGTGACCTTAAGGTTCGGGCGGGTGCGCTTGCTTGCTGGCCTCCATCAACCATTGTAAGAGTATCTCCACATATAACGCAACATACCGCCGTTGCTTGTAATTTTACTTGGTGCAAGGGATGATCTCACTCTTTATCTTTTAACCAGGAGGAGTGAAATAAGAAAAAGAAAAAACACTTGTCATGGGGAAAATCGTCGCGCAGAGCAATTATCGCACCAAAACAATCGGCCAACGACAGTAGTGGGGTCTATTGTATACTACAGTAGGTGTGTTATACAAGGGGTAGTCCGCTTGATGTCCGGAGAAGGAAATCTAACCCTCGGGGGGGATGGGGGGGGGGGGGGGGGGGGGGGTACATTCATTTTCCCATGCATGGGCCGTAGTCGTATGACCGTAGAGAGGGGGGGCGGCGAGGAGGGGGGGGAATCACTGCCCTGATAGCAACTAAATCAACGATAAAAACTTGCTTACCAAAATAAATGAAGATTTTTTTATTTTTTTTTTCGTTTTTTGCCCTCCGAACAAATAATCAATCAAATCAAATAATCAAATAATCAATCAATCAATCAATCAATCAATCGCAAGCAACAAAATCATGCATTGCTTCCTTAACGTAAAGTGTTCTTTTTTTATTGTGTTCATTGTTCATTTTTCGTTTTTCGTTTTTTTTTGTTTCTCCCCCCCCCCCCCCCCTTTTCCCTTTTCTCCAGGCGGTGCGGTCCGAAGCGCCGAAAGAGCTGCCGCGACGACTCAGGCGATGACAGCGATGCCACCAGCGGGGTCGGTGGCGCCATGACCCACGGTGACGGGAACTACGGCCACGGCGGACGCAAGGTCCTGAACGCGAGGGAGCAGCAGTTCCTGACAAAGTTTTACGGCACCGTCAACAAGTTCATCCCCATGACGTGCCTCACCGTCATCCGCGACGCCATGAACCCGCTACCACTCGAGGTTATGCCCGGGGTTTCGACAAGCGAGGTGTGTTTTTGTGGGGGGGGGCGGGGAGCGGGGGACGGGGGGGGGAGAGAGGGGAGAGAGTGCACCCTTCTTGTTGTGAGGTTGCTGCGGTGGCAGCTCGCGACTCTCGCTCTCGCTCTCGAGCTCCCTATATACGTGGTGTACGAACTACAGCAGTATATACAATTAGTTATTTTTCTCTCTTGTGTCTTACCTATGTCTCTCTCTATATCTCACTGTCTGTCTCGCCCTCTCTCTCTCACACACACACTGACCGCCTTGATTGATGACCTTGTTCGTTTGTGTCATCTTGAATTCAATCGCCTTGAATCACCTTGAGCCAACCAAACCCACCAAACCCCCACCCTTTTTTTTTTTATCGATGACCGTTGATGTTGACCGTTGATTCTTCATGACCGTTGGCTTGACTACCGTTATTATATGCAGGCGGAGAAGAACGTCTACCACGCGCGCAAGGCCGTTCTCCTTGGCTGTGTGGCCGTCGGTGCCGTTTTCTGCGACGACGAAGGGTCGGCCGGCGCTTACATGGCCCAGGCGCAGATCCACCTGAAGGACTGCTTCGACGCGCTGCTACCAGAGGTGCGGGGGGGCTCGAATAGGACGGAGTCGCGATATCGAGCTGATGGGAGGGAGTA
The DNA here is from genome assembly GCA_008828725.1 of Saccharina japonica. Lineage (NCBI taxonomy): Eukaryota > Phaeophyceae > Laminariales > Laminariaceae > Saccharina > Saccharina japonica. The sequence continues at coordinate 17,218 of MEHQ01001823.1, forward strand.
CGGATAGCATGGAGTGACGATTTTGGGCGGATGGGAGGGGGTACGGATAGCATGGGGTGGCGATTCGGGCGGATGGGAGGGAGTACGGATAGCATGGGGTGGCGATATCGAGCTGATGGGAGAGAGTACGGATAGAACGTGGTGGCGCTTCCGGGCTCATGGGAGATGAGAGGGAGTACGGATAGGGTGGGGTGGCGCTTCCGGCCTGATGGGATTGATTCGAACTCCCCAACCATTTTTTTTGTGGGGGGGGACATGTATACTTGGGATTAGCGTGGGACACCTTTTACTATTAATAACACTATTTGGTCCCATTTACTACGGTCCCCCCCGTAAATAGCAGAGCTATGGTTGGTGGATTGGTGACTGATTGATGGATTGATTGATCGGTTGATTGCTTGATGGGTTGATTGTCGGGCTTATTTGCTGATCGATTGGTTGATTGGTTCGTCGAATGGTTGGTGGGGTTAGTTGTTTTTTTACTCTCGTCTTGTCTGGTGTTTACCTATAACCAAGACAAACCACCGAAGCTCCTCGCTTACCTCTCCTCTCTCACCCTGGCAATCTCTCTCTCTCTCCCGCTGTGTTTTTTTCTCTCTGTCTGTCTGTCTGTCTGTCTGTATGCCTGTATTTCTGCCTGTCTGTCTGTCTGCCTGTCTGCCTGTCTGCCTGTCTGCCTTTCTCTGTTTTTCCGTCTTTCTGCCTGTCTGTCTCTCTGTTCCTCTCCCCCCCCCCCCCCCCCCCACTCTCTCTGTCTGCCTCGTGAACCGCTTGCCCCCCTCCGTGCTTGCGCCCCACTATCACCTTCGCTCGTGCTCGGCGACTTTCACCAGGTGGTAAGCTGCTACCTAATCATGGTGGTGTACCACCTGCATTTCCTGGACCGCTCCAAGGTTTTCCGCTACATAGGCTTCGCGCAGCAGGCCTACCGAGAGCTGGCTCAGTCGAAAACGGTGAGAGCTGGCGAGCGCCCCGTTGATGGTCTTTTGGGGACAGCATGCTTTCGTTTGGTTGTGCGTACATATTGTTTAGTTTGTTTTTTACATGATTATAGTGAGAGTGTATTCGGGAGCCGACGAGCAAAGCGAGGACGCCTCATCAGAAATGCATCACAGATCCTCACTACTCGATTGAGCGCGTTTTTGTAATTTGTTTTGTCTTGACATGAAACCGTTCTTTCTACATAAGAAACGACATTTCCAGTGCTTCCCAGGAGTGCCAGCAACGATGCTTCTTCCTATTACGATGTACGTGCACAGAGAAACCCCCATGTTTTGTGGTCGCGAGCTATTAATAGAGACGGAGAATTGCAGGCTGGAACAGAGGTTGTTACGTAAATGTTCGGCGAATATAATTGTTGAAATACTACATCACGCAACTTGTAGAAGCTTACTGCAGTATTGTACTTCGTATAGTAACAGCCGACGATTCGATCAAGCTCACAGATGGCACATACGCTACGTACCTGTTTTGTAACGGTTTTGTTGGAAGGTCACAGCAGTTGCACATACATAGGCTTTTATCTCGTACCAAGTACCTTGGAAGCGTAGGCATAGGGTGCCACCGTCTTACGATTCCTCTTCCATTTTGTTTTTCGTTTGTTGTATCCCTAGCAGGTTATGGACGGGTACGTGAGAGATAGCGTGCGCATGCTCAGCACCTTCCTCCACGTCGCCTGCAACAGCGACGTTAGGTGCGTCCATGTATGTGCCTGACAGGCCCACCGCTATGATTGCATTGTTTGCTGCTGCTGCTGGGGGGGGGGGGGCGGTGTGCTTCATATTCATGCATGGCCGTAGTCGTATGACCATAGACCCTCGCATCCGTACAATGCTTTGTGGACTCTCTTCTCTCCCTTTTATGTGTGCCTTTTTTTCCTGGCTTGTCTCTGTGCGACTATCCGTGTCTTTGTCATTTTTTTTCTCTCTCTCACTACGTGTGTCCTTTTCTCACCCTCCCAAATGTTGGAGGTGTCTCGATTTGGAATAGAGACGGTTGCGCTCCGTCTCGAAAGGGATGCGTGGTCAATGGCCAAATGGCTTACAAGGCAAGCAGCAAATAAACGCACCCCTCCCTCTCTCCCTCCCTCCCTCCCTCCATCTCTCCCTTCGCTTTCTCTCTCCGGCACGACAGGGCTGATGAGATCGACCTCGCAGCAGAGAGGTGCCCCGAACCTGGAAGCGGAAACCTGTCCCGTGTGATCGCCGTTTTCTCGCACGTCCTGCTCATGCTCTACCGGAAAACGAACCCCGAGGCCGCAGCCAAAGCAGCTCCTAACAAGACCCTCCCCTCCATCGCAAGCCTCGCAACCTTGGTGAGACCCACAACTACCACCACGAGCGGCATAGTGCAGCATGCAAGGAGGGAGGGAGGGAGAAAGAGGGAGGGAAGGCATAGCGTCGCGTGGTTGGTGTGGCGTGTTGTGTTGTGTTGTGTGGTGTGGTGCGGCCTACGAAAGCGGTCCGTAAGTAGTCTAGGTATCCGTAAAATCAGAACGGCAGCTGGCCGCGGGATGGTACTGTTGTTGTTTCACCGGGCGGTGGTAGCTTTACAGCACCACCAGCATCAGCACCAATAACAGGAGCAGCAAGAGCAGTTGGTACTGACGTCGTCCTCGCCGGCAACGTTATGCGGCCGTGCGCTGCGTGTGTGTCCTACAGCATTCAAAGGGGGGGGGGCGTACTCATTTGTTGCTTGCCTTAGTCATTTGACCATTGACCACGCATCCCTTTCGAGACGAAATATGCAGGGATGGGAGGCGAAGAAAGTCGGCATGAGGGAGGAGAGGAGGGCAGATGTGGAGGGGGGCGGGCGGGGGGGGGCAGCGCGCGCGCTTGAAACTCGATGGGTTTTTTTGGCGGGGAAAAAACATCCTTTAGTTCGGCGACGACTTGGCACGATGGCGAATTGGCAGCTTTTGGCGGGGAGAAAAGCTTCTTTTTTTTTTTGGCGACGATTTTTTTTGCCGGTTTCGGTTGTCTTCGGTCTTTGCCTGGAGGGTGGGCCGGCCGGGGGCTGCGGGGAGATTCGAAGAGTAGGTTGATCCTCATGAACGTCTAGGATTGACCGCCGCCGCAGCCGTGGTGGCCTAAAATCTGGTGCGATTTTTTGTTCTTGCTTTTAGATCATGCATCGCACTACGTACATGTTGTTTGTATTCCGATTATTTTATTTTAGTAATTTGATTATTTGATTCGTCTACGACGTCTATGAATAATCTGTTTTATAAAATCGTTACACGTATATCCTACAGACAGTAGTGCGTCAGCTGTGAGCGTTAGTCCTGATCGCGTTGTATTCTATGGACAGCTGGCCGGGCCACAGCAGCAGTACGTACGTAGTGCGTCGTTATTTATAGTGAGATTCACCTGACCCAAGTGGGTTGATTTTGAGTCCACGTGCTGTTAACATGAATGCCACACTATTGATAAGACTATTTAGTTACTGTTGATGATATACTTGGTTTAATACCACCCTGTCCCGAAATACAAGCGTAATTTGTACTAAATATTAACATACCGGTATAACCAGTCCTTATACGATTCCGATACAGGGAAAAAAAAGAAAAGGGTGGGTACTACAGTAGCATTGTTTTGCTTTTGTTCTCTTGTGCTATTGTTTTGTTTATTTATTTATTCTTGTCATTTCATTCTGCTGCGTTTTTTTTGTTGTTCTTGTCATACGCCAGTCGGACGAGGCGGACCTCCTGCTGAGCATGGTCGAGGACCCCGGGTCGTTCGCGGTGATCGTGATGAAGACGCTGCGCGGCTACTTCTTGCTGATGAAGAGCCGCGAGCAGGAGGTGCTGGAGCTGGTGGCCTTACCGGTGGCCAAGGCCCTTGAGGCCGACCCCGGAGTGCTTCACTTCCCCCTATGCTGGCACATGTGAGTCTTACTACCTGGCTTTGTTCCGGTCGTCGATTTTGCTGGCAAGCTTATCTCGCGTGACTTTCGACGCTCGGCGACCTTCTGGACAAGCCGTGGCTACAGCGGTCTCTCTCTCCCCCCCCCGACACATGGTGCAAGCAATGCCTGCCTGGTTGGTGAACACCCGACGTGCTCCGTCCCGGCATTGCAGGGATGCGAGGGTCTATGGTTATACGACTACGGCCATGCATGAAAATTAAGTACACCCCCCCCCCCCCCCGCCTGGTGGTAGCAATCTCTGCTTGGTCGGTGAACACCCCGACATGCTCCGTCCCGGCATTGTAGGAGTGCGAGGGTCTATGGTCATACGACTACGGCCATGCATGAATATGAAGTACACCCCCCCCAACATGAGTAACCCCCCCCCCCCCCCCATGCTGTTGTATCCGTTCAGGTGCCGCTGCGTGAGCGCCTTCCTTCGGCGCAAGGGGGTGAACGCGATCGCCGCCGGGATGGACGACGTAATGGACCCCCTCCGGGGCACGCTGGCGTTCGCCGACAGCTGCTGCGGCGTCGCGCAAAACGTGCTGGGCGTCTACGCCGGCAAGGGCTCGTCCGCGTCCGACCGCGGGCTCTTCTCGAGAGCGGCCAAGTCGGACCCGTCGATCACGCGAAAGCGCCACCACGACACGAGCGACCCCGCCAGCTTCTTCCCTCCCGTAGCCGCCACGGTCTCCACCACCGGCCCCGCCTCTTCCAGCGCTCCCGCTTCCGGTACCGGTACCGCCTCCTCCTCCCCCTCCTCTAACTCCCCGACCGCGCCTTCTTCTTCTGCTGCCGCAGCGGCCGTCGCGGCGGCTGCGGCGGCGGCGGCCGCCTCCGCGGCCGCTGACGCGGTGGCGAAGTCCCGCGCGGCGGAGGCGCACGCGGAGAAGACGGAATTGGAGGCGAAAGCCGAGGCTGGGAAGGCGGCTGCTGCGGCGGCGGCGGCGGCGGCGGCGACAGATTGCCACCCGCAGCAGCAGCGGCAGCAGCAGCAACAACAGCAACAGCAGCAGCGACAGCGACAGCAGCAGCAGCAGCAGCAGCAGCAACAGCAGCGGCAGCAGCAGCAGCAGCGACAGCAGCAGCAGCAGCAGACCCAGCGGCAACAACAACAGCAACAACGACAACAACAACAACAACAACAACAACAACAACAACAACAACAACAACAGCAACAGCAACAGCAACAACAGCAACAGCAACAACAACAGCAACAACAACATGAGTCGTCGTCGGGACGGGAGAGATGCGCGAAGCGAAGAGCTACGGGACCGGCGGGGGGAGTAAGACCCGGCTGCCTCGGGCGGACGACGACCGTCGTGGCGGCAACAACAACGACAACAGCAACGACAACGACAACAACAGGGGGAGGAGGAGGGGGAGAGGGAGCCGGGGGGGAAAGGGAGGAAGATTCGATGGACACGTGGGCGATGGATTCTTGCGTTGGTAGCGGTGGCGGTAGCGGTGGTGGCGGAGGCTCGGATGGTGGGGGTGGTGGCGTGGGAGATAGAGGGAGGCTCGGAGCGGGCGCTAGATCGGCTAGCACAAGCGGGGGCACCGTGCTGGAAACGTGTGCTCTGTTCGACGCCAGGTTGGTGGAGGCGGCGGTTGGGGCGGGGTCGGGGGCGATCGTGCACCCCATGCATTCCGGAGGGTTCTCCGGGATCGCTGGCATGCTGCCCCGGCACGATGTGTCGTTCGCAGATATCGCTGGTCAACACCAGCAACAACAGCAGCAGCAGCATACGTCGCGGACACCGCCGCTGCACCAACATCAACAGCACCAGCAGCAGCACCAGCAGCAGCGGGCGTTCGAGATCGACAGCGATCGGAGAGATATATTTTCCCCTTTTATTTTGACCCCCCCGCCGCTGCTGGACGAGCAGAGCGCGGGGGGGGCGGACGCCAGGAGCCGCGGTTCTACGGTCTCGGCGGTAGCGGCCGCGGTGGCGGGCGGGGGTAGGAGCGTTAGGGGGGATGTTGCCGGTGGTGTCGGTGGCGGCAACGGCGGCAGCAGCGGTGACGACGGCGTGTACAGGGGAGGGGAGGGCGAGGATGCCGGGGGAGGCGTGGTAATGGGGGGGCGGGGGGCGCTCTTGCACTCGGTGGAGTCATCGCCGATCGACTCTGGACCTTTGTCCGAGACTTCGCCTTCGCATCGCGTGACAGGGGTCGTCGCTGACGGGCTCGGCGGCTACACCGATTCCGGCGACTCGAGTCTGCTGTCGGGCATGGGAATGCTCGATGGGATATAAAGGGATATTAAATAACTGGCGGCTTTCACCCGGGGGCCACAAGCGTTTCTCGCTTTTTGTTGCGTTTTGAGTTTGCGTTTTGAGTTTGCGTTCGGCTCTTTGCGCTTTGCGCTTTCCGTTGTTCATTCGCTTTGCGGCTTTGCGCTTTTCGTTGTTCATTCGCTTTGCGGCTTTGCGCTTTTCGACGCCATTCGAGTTAATACATGTCATAAAAAAACGTTTTGCAACGTACTCCCGGTACGTGCCTGCGTGCGGTGTGGTGCGGCGCAGTGCTGTGCGGTGTGGGTGTTGTCGAGGCTTGAACTTGGGCTTGTTGCGCGCTTTGGCAGCGCTTGAGAACCGCCTGTTTACCGCGCTGGGCTTTGTTTGGAGGGAGAGGAGGAGGGGGGGGGGGGGGGAGGGGAAGGCTTGGTGCGCGATGGATGGTGGGGGCGGTGGGCATGCACGTCCTGCCGCCCTGCGCGTGGGTAGGTCCGTCTCAACAATCGATCAATTCGTCGCGATGGTGGGGCTCGATTCGTCGCTATATACTAAGTCGATTGGTCGCGTTATTAGGTCAACTCGTCGGGATAGTGAGTCGATTCGTCTTGCTATGATAGGTGGATTCTCCGCCTTATTATACCAAATTGTCGCGATAATCTGTTGATTCGTCGATTTGATGAGTCGATCGGCCACAATTTTAGGCCACTTGATCGTGGTAGTGAGTCGATTCGTCGCTGTACTGTGGGTAGATTCGTCGCAATCGTAGGTCAGTTCGCTTGCGATAGTGGACCGAACTCGTCGCTAGAGTTTGTTTTCGATTGGTCGCAATATTAAGACAATTGGTCGCAAAAGCGTGCGTTGATTCGTCACAATAAAAGGTCGATTCGTCGCGCAAGTGGTGGTCGATCTGTCGCGAAAAAAGTATTTAGCAACGAACAAGTAGTCGTTGAAAGCGAAGGGTGAGTGGTCATTGTTGTCGGCTGCTTGGCCACCCTTGTCCCCGGGAATCTATGTTTTTTTTGTGGGAGGGTTTGGGAGGAGGAGAAAAATAACGGCAAACGCTCGGCAAGTTAAGGCTGGGCGGGTGGGGCGAAAGATAGTGCCAAAACCAAGCCGAGCAAGCAAGCCGCACGCACACGCAGCCGTGCTCTTGTGTTTTTTTTGGTGCTGTGGTCTCGGAAGAAACGAGGTCGCAAATAGTAGGGGGAGGTATTAGTCGCGTTTTCACCTTCCGTCGGTGTTGTATATTTAACCAGCCCGCCCCACTCGGCTGGTACAGGTGCGTTTCGTTCTTGGTTTTAGTTTTTAATGATGTGTTTTCTTTGTTGTTTTGTTCGACTAGAAAAAGCAAATAAATGTGTTGTTGCTAGCAGTACGGATGACGAACGAACAATACACGTTGCCGTTGATGAACGCTTGTGCGTTCCGGCCCGGCCTGTAAAGTGGGGGGTTCCGGGGGGGGGGGGGGGGGGGTGGGTGCAGTTCGCCACGGGAGGGCGCAAGACACGCTGTGTTAGGTCGTAAGGTTGGTGTGGCTAGTACCCCCCCCCTATGCGTTCCGCCGCGATATTTCGAAGAAACCCTAGAAGCTCGAAAAATAATCATTGTGTAGATATTGACGTTGTGACAGAGGAGTATCGGAGGCATACGTTCCGCGGGGAGAGGGGCCTGCGGGCGGCGAGTACGTAGCAGGGAGGACTCTGCACGCGAATATCGTTTTTGGCTTTTTTTTTGTGGTGTCATTCTGGTGTATAGAAGAGAGCGCTGCGGAGAGAAGAGAATTGCCTCGTTTCTCTGCCCTTGCTTGGTGGAGGGCGCTGGGGGGGGGGGATCTGCCTTTTCTCCCCTCAAGGCGTGGGTTTTAGTTTCAGAACTCTGGTGGTGGGGAAAGAGTGGTGGTAGCCGTTGTTGCTTTTTTTTTGTTGTTTTGTTTTTTGTATCGGTGCCAAGAGCACACACACGTACATAGTAGCACACGCAGTGTAGCAGCAGCAGCAAACGCAATAATAGGGACAAGCGGTGCTGTCCTCTCTTTATGTTGGTCCTTATGATTCGTGCTACTATTAATAGATTAACAAGCGTGGCTCTTCAAAGGCGATTGGGATTTTGGGCAGGGGGAGGGGGGGGTGTACTCGTTTCGTTGGGAGGGGCTAGCTTTCCCTTCCGGTTCGTTGGTGTTTTTTCTTGGGTGGGTTGTGTTTACATGTATCATACTGCTGCATCGGGTATACGTAGAATTGTTTACAAAGAGGGTGATGCGCGGTGCGGTGTATTTTTTGTATTTTCGTTGCTCTGTCGTCATAGTTTATATCGTAAAATACGCCTATTTATATTAATAAGTACTATGTAGACTAGGGACAATATGCATGGTCTATTGTTTATTTGGGTGGTGGTTTTGGTCCACACGATACGGCATCGCGTGCTTTGGAGGAGTACACTCCATATGACAAAAGGATAAATAATTGACGAACAGGAAAGAAGAGAAGAAGCGATCTGTCTGCGCACTTCGTATTCTACTATTGATATATGTCTACTTATTCCGGTAATGATTACGTACCGCACTTTATCTACGGATGGGCAATCTATACTTCGTAGGTATCGCTATGAAACCTGTCCCCCATGCAGTACTGGACATCGCTTGACCCCGTCGCCCTTTGGGGTTTATAAGGGGAAAGCTATCGAAATTAATTTTGATGACAACAGCACCAGCCACACCACACGAGGCAGCCCGGGCAGATGGACTAGACTATTTATAGGCGATGCCACAACCTTCATTTAGTGACCGAACTCAGCTACGCATACGGCACGCACGCTGCGTAACACTCGTGCTCGAAGTGCTGTACGTACGGCATTATTGTTGGCAGTCTCTTGCGATCGCTCCTGGGCTTCTCTTAGACTTAGTTTTGAGCCGTTTTCGCGATACCTTGCGATGAGGGGCACCTGGCCGTGCGCTACTTGGCGCATCGTACTTGCCGATCCCTACTCTGCCTGCTCTGCCAGGGGGTGTACATCATTGAAACAGACTGCGCTCCAACTGCATCAACGTTTCGGGAAACCTACTTGATACTATGTTAGGAAAATCGTGAGATATCTGCACGAGGCGTGCGTTGCGCGTAGAGATGGGCACCGGATAGCAAAAAACAAAAGGCTAGGCCGGTTTTTGGAATCCCAGGCGTGTGTCATTAGTCGGGGGTTTTTTAACTGGAGGTTTTGATAATTAGGCCTCCTATCCGGTGTTCGGTATTTCGAATATGCCATCCGGCGCCCACCTCTCATTGCGCGGCTGCTGAGTTACGCAGACAGCCCGCAGGAAGCAAGCATGTCAGTCGGGATCGGCCGACTGGTAGCTGCGTGATCTTCAGCTCTGGTGAGCTTATTAAAAACGACGCTCTGAGGCCAATGGTTACTGTTGTGTTGATTATCGGTGGTGTCCAAGAACATAACAGCAAAGGGGTGACGGAGTGTGCGAGGAGCACGCTTGTCTCGGCTTGAGTAAAACAAAACGAAACACGACGACCCTCGAACAACAAACCTAACGACCCGTGAGCCTCGTTCGTCGGTACGATCAGGTTCGGGGTTCCCGAAGTTCTGATCTACGAAGCGACAGTTATACTGTGCCGCATAGCCGGTCGCCCCGGTGGTCTAACTGGTAGCCACGAAGCCTGTAGGCCCGGATGTCGAGGGTTCGATTCTCCCCATGGAGGTTTTTATTCTCAAATGACACCGTCTGTCGAGAGCGCATATCATGGCGTGGGTAAGCAAAATTCGACGAGAGTTGACGAGGGAAGAAAGTGCTGAAATCTTCTCGCGATAAAAACCAAGGCAAGAACCGTAGTGGGGGAGGAGGGAGAGGAGCCTACTTTGTGACCCCGGATCTGAGTTACGACTAGGGAGGGAGAAAGACGGAAGTGCGAAGATAATAAATGGGATGGACAAAAAAAAAAAAAAAAAAAACTACTAAATCGGCATTCGACAAGCCTCACTGCTTGCGTATACTCTGCACTACGTACAAGTAACACCTTGTATCGCTTGGAATTACTCGCTATAGGCGACTATGTTGCTGATCAGGGACTCAGTAGAGTACTGGCTACTGCTGTGTAAGCAAAGTAAATATTCTTAATACGACCCCTCGATGAAAGTGACATAGTCAAACTTGATATATTTAACCATCGAATTGGAGTACTGTGCCCAATAACTTGGTTCTAACGTTCTCACGACCGCTTGCTTGGTATTTACACTGAACGAAAAAGCCATCTAGTACTTCGTTGTGTCTTCTCGAAACTGTTGCCTTCATTAATACAGGCGTCGTCATCTGAGAAAGGCACGTTTTTTCCAGGAAAATCCCAGATATTTTTTTCCCGTAGAATCACGAAAGTACTCAACAGCCCAGAACGAAGATACGTATGTATATACACCAAAGGAATTTTGCCCCGCCGATCGATTTGTTGAAAGAGAAGGCCTATTCGGTAACACAAGCACATAGAGCTCCCCTCTATCCAATGCCGGCACCATTTGAGCCTTCATGGCCCGCACACTGTCCTCCGATCTGCCGGCAAGGCGTGTCTCTCCGAACTGCAAAATACACCGCAAGTCGGTTGTCCAGCTGTGTGCACCAGGAAAAGCAATAGGGCCAGCGGTAGACTGCAACCGCCCCCAAACAAGGGCTGCGGACCATCGCAAGACGTACAGCAACACCGTAACGCTGACTTTTTGTTTTAACGCTTGCAGCCTGCGGTGTGTGCGGTCGTCTTGGCTCGTTGCAGCAGTAGAAACACGCGCTTCTGCTGTAAAATTCGAGCTTTGCTGTACATACTCACCGAAGCGCTCTTGTGCGAGTGTCCAGGGGAAGATAGGAGCATAGGTGGAGTGACAGAGTATGCGAGGAGTACGCTTCTTTCAGCTCGCGCAAAAAAACAAAAAATCACGACGAGCCTCGTACAACAAAGACCAAGGCTACGACGGTAGGCGGGGTACCCCCATTGTGACGCGGGTTGGGCACTGGCACAGCGTGTATGGTAGATTTTACCACGACAGTACCAGGTAGCTATCTAAGATCGAGCCTGCCTGTAGATTTGATATTACGTACGTACCGTATCAGATGTCGAAGAAACACGCAAATGTTTCAGAGAGTGTTTTATGATGTGCCTTCTCGACCAAAAATATGGTGAATATCGTCACATACCACACGATCCATGCATGATTTCTTGGTACTTTTCTCCGCTCTTTTAAGCGTCGATGACTGCAACCACGCCGCGGCCGATGCAGTATTATTGAGCCCCGATGGTGGTGGGAAATGAAGCGAAAACGCGTTTTGTTATGGGGTCCCGGCGGCGGTGCCTACACGGCCCCGTCTCGAACGGGATGCGCGGTCAATGGTCAAATGACGAAGGCTAGCAACAAGTGAGGATCCGCCCTCCTCTCCCCCCTCACCAGCCGGGGGTGGAGATTGGCTAGCGTAGCTAGGCCACCTCGGGCTAAGCGTAGCTAGGCCACCTCGCTTCGCTCGGCGTTAATCGCGAGGGCAACCTTGAGCAATAGTGGACGCTGCCAAAGGAGGCGCGAAGACGTTCGTGTTGAGTCTGGGTCTGAGCAAAGTCAGCGGGCGGAGAGCCAGCGACAACATCCACCAGGAAATAATACATCAGGTATCGAACATAAGCCTCAACACATGTTTGCTCCCAACCGCTGTTGTCTCGCTTTGGAACACACCTACCTCTGCATGATCACACGGTAGGCAAACAGGGCTAAAACAAACTGCGGCGGCGGCGATGGTGGCGGCGGTAGTGGCCGTCAGAACGCTCAAAAGCTACAATGAAGCGACGAGCCCCCCGCCTCCGATACATTTTAGGGGGGAGGGTGGGGGTGAATTTGAAGAAAGGGTAAGCGCGATGATTATGCGGGAAACACAGGCGAAACACCCAAATCACAGTTTTAAAACAGCGTTTATATTCACTTCGTTCATAGGCAGAGTTCCATCGAAAAAAAAAGGAGAGGCGAGGCGAGACAGAACAAGCAACCGCCCGAATGAATCTCGACGGCCCAAAGTACACATAAAATAACGAACATACAAACACTACACCACAGCAGCAGCAGTCATAGCCAACCCTATCCCACTCCACCCCCCACCCAATCATGTTGCCTTCGGTCAACAGCTGCTGCACTGCTGAAAATAAGAAAAGAGCAGGCGCGGGATAACGATTTGCCTCCTTTAACCCCCGTTTCCCCTCCCGCGTCACGAAACGCGGAAGTAGGTTACAACAACAAACAAACAAACATATCCACAAACAAACCCACAACAAATATACAGCCAGGCGCGGCCCGGCCCGCCTGCCCGTGTACTTGGCAAAGCGTTTGGCATGTTCCAGACAAACAAAAAATAAATAAAAATCTAACACAAAAAAAACAGCACAACTGCAGCACGAGGAGTGCGCAGGGTACGCCTTACATGCACACGAGAGAGAGAGGCAGAGAGATAGAAAAGGAACACAAACGGTTTCGCTCAGCCAGCCAGCCGTCCGAACAGCAACAGCAATATCAACAGTAGCAGCAGAGGCCCGAACCAACAGCCATATCTGCCAGCCCACGCACCCCACCAGCTCACTGCACAACCACAACAACAGACCAAACAAAAAGTGAAAACAAAAGTTCACCATCAACTCTCACCACCCACGCAACCACCCAACGAAAGAACAACACACGCAGGAGCGAAAAATCGTGCGAAAGATCCCCCCCCTCCAAGCAAAAGCGGTGGCGGTGGTATTCGGTCGGTCAGTGGGTCCGTTGGCCGATCGCCTACTTTCCGGAATCCCTCCGCATTCACTCGCACCCTGCCACCCCTCCCGCGAAACAGGTCCGATGCCGACAACTGTCACACGATTGCATTTTTTCGGGATTCGTGCCACAAAACACCAAACCAAGCAGCGGCGACTGCGGGACAGCGGACACAATAAGCCACCCGTCCATCCACCAATCCATTCCACCCATCCATGATTTCGACCCACTTCATGTCAAGAAGTTGTCGTACGGACGACGCTCACCGATCGCTACAAAATAAAAAAGAGGGGATGCCGCTCTCCCGCCCGCCCCTCCGACGTGCGCACCGAACCAATGGAACAACTCCACCTCGCTCCAACAGTTTCCTCCCCCCACCCCGGCCACGTACTCGCGCCAAAAATGCTTTTGGTATCAGACACCGGGTAATACACGACCGCGCGCGACAAGCTCGGGTCATCGTCATATTCTCGCTCACTCCCCGGGCCTAGCCCACCACCGCCGTTCGTCTATTGGTGAGCGTTCAACCTCAGGCCAGGATCATCCCGCCGGCATATACATACGTACTGTAGTTTTCTTGTCGTACTTCAACTTGAACCATGTAAGTACGTACGGTTGCCGGTTGTTTTGGTGTGAGAAATGACAGCTCCAGTTTTAGCTCTCACCACCCCCCTCGCAAGATCAAAACTTGTACTCCCGTGCGCATACATAGCACCTACGAAAGAGACGCCCACCCCCTGCGCTCCCCCCCCCCCCTCCCCCCCAAACCCTTACCGTGAACACACACCACACGCGTTCGAATGGGCGCACGCACGACCGCCTGTCTCACCAGCCACCCCAGTGTTCTATAACAGATGTTGCGGGAAGTAGCCCCCGACCCGCCCCGCCCCATTTTCGCCTCCCTCCTCTCCAGCAGCACTGACAACAGAACCAGCAGAAGCAGAAGCAGAAGCAGTAGCAGCAATAGCAGCAGCAGTAGTAGCAGCAGCAGCGCCAGCAACGCCGGCACCAGTACCAGCAGCACCAGCAAGCAGAATCCGACGGGCGGTTCGACGCAATTTTTTCCGTTCGCCCTTTGCCAATAAAAAGCGACCGCAAACCCATGGGGTCGCGAACAGTAGCTCTCTCCCTCCTCCTCCGCCGCCCCCCCCCCCCCCCCCCCCCCCCCCCCCCCCCCCCCCCCCCCCCCCTCCCCCCCACCACCACCACCACCACCACCACCACCACCACACCACCACCGACACCGACACCGACACCAACAATGACACCGACACCAACACCAACACCGCCTCCTTCCTTCCCTCCCTCCCTCCGTTCATTCGACAACCAGTTTTGCAGTACGTACGTACCAGGAAAAAAAGCACGTATGTTTGCTCCCGCCCACCCACCGTATCGCTCTGCTTTTGCAAAGTAAACTCGTGGAAATAAAAGCACTCGCTCGCCCCAGAGCAAAAGTCAGCCAAGCCAGCCCATACACCAACCAAAACAAGTTCGTACTACTGTACCGTCGTATATATGTACCTGGTGTACGGTAGACTTATATCATAGCCCTCGACAAAAGATGTACAAGGTTAGGTTATGATATACACCGGTACCAGCAGAGTACATGATACCTACCGAGGCGTGCTGGTGTCAACAAGGTATGATACCTGTGGTATGTGTACGATATGCCTGGTATATATTTACCATTGACCAAGAATACTCGTATAAAATACCAGGAACATATGATATGGTGTGACGTCATACGATACGAGTCGTACCAGGTACGACCATACCATATCATACCATACCATGCCTTACCATACCATACCACACCATGCCATGCCATACATACCACATCATACCATACCGACCATACCATGCCATGCCGTGCCATGCAATGCCACACCATGGTATCACAGGTACATCAGGTATACGAGTACGAGTACCTGGTCAAACAGCGTATCAGGCTCTCGTCAGGCTCTTGAGCAGGTACAGGATTCGTACGGACAGGTGCCCGACTCGCACGTCTTCTTCGTGTAGTAGTCGAGGCGATGCCCCTTGCTGATGTGGTCGGGGGGGTTCGCCGCGAACTCGTCCGCCGACATGCAGATGACGATCCCGTCCGAGGTGGTGTACATGACGCGTCGGAACCGCCAGAGGTGCTTCGTCAGGAACAGCCAGCAGCGCCTGCAGGGCTTGGAGATGCGGAGGGAGTCAAACGTAAAGCGGACGTTAACGAGGTCGAACCCATCCTCGTGGTGGCGCGCGGCCCCTCGCCTTGGCGCCCTCCCGCCCCTCCCGCTCTTGAGGTGGTTGAACAGCGCCCGCAGGGCGTTCACCTCCGAGTGCACGCTCGCGGACGGACCCCTGCAGATGCTGTTGAAGCCCCAGGCGATGACCTGACCGCCTCGAACGACGAGCGTCAGGTGGTTGTACCCGGCGCCGCGTCGGCTGGTCTTATTCTTTCGAACATAGTTGGGGCTGTTGATCCCCTCTTTCGCCCTGCCCCGCCCCCACCCGTCGGAGGGCTATCGCCTGGGCCTCACCGAAAAGCTTGAGGTTGCCGAAGAGGCCCAGGGAGTCGAAGAGCCTCGGGAGGACGAAGTCCGGGCTGAGGGCCCTCCAGGAAGCGCCGCCGACTGCTGCCTCTCCGCCGCTGCCGCTGCTGAGGCAACAGTCCTGCTGGTCGTCGCAACGCGTCATCTTTCTAGTGCTATATCCCGAGAAGAGCAAAAAAAAGCAGGTTCTGTGCTTTGCTTTTGCTTGATTGAATGCGAGAGAAGCCAGGGACGAAAGGAAGCCGAGTAACTAAGCACAAAGAGAGCTAGCTGGCTGCTTGCGTCGTCGAGTACTTCAGGGCGTGTTAGGGCAGGTGGCGGGCTGGGAGAAGACGGAGATTTTTGTTCCCAGCGCCAAAAGGAACGAGAGACAAGACAGTCCTGAAAACGCCTGCGACGTTCCGGAACTCCATCAAATGAAACCGTTTTTTCAGTTTTTTCAGTTTTTTCAGTTTTTTTCGCCGACGACGACGACAGTCGACGACGGACCACGACAAGACCGCATATCATATCATACCACACATATCTTTGAAATCTTGCTTCTTGCTTCGCCGTTGGTCACATTGTCTGGCATCATGCAAACGCCTGTTTCTATACTATGTCCTCCTACGCACCCGTAGATGGTCACCGGTAGGAGCGATAGCCCGGGTACACGGGACCCCAGCAGCGATTGATGTCCTGGCATGGTGGCTCATCGTCATTGGACTTCGCGTGTGATGAAAAAGCTCCTCGCCGTCAACCCAGGACATTTTTGTCGGCCATCCACCACGCCGAAAGCGTGTCCCGCTTGAGAGATGAGAGAGGAAGGAGCAAGTACTCCCTGCGGAATCAAGGCGGAGAAGCACCGTGTAAGCTTAATTGTATTTGCGTGCTACAGCAGTAGTAGTAATGCTTGCCGATGACATCGACCGAAGCACACAATGATGATATAGAACAACCTCCCGCTAAAAGCGTTATTGTTATATATGTGTGTGTGCTTCCTCCATTGTCATGCTACACATACTGCTGCTATGCAAGTATCCCTGCTCCAGACCACTCGTTTTAATGTCGTACCAATCGTACGCACTCGTAGCTGGCTGGGGTAAGCAACTGCTATCTTGTGTTGTGGTATGTATCGTGGCAGGCTGGGACAGGTGGCTGCTGCTCTTACTCGTAGCGCCATGTTTTCTCGCACTACAGCAATACCTACAGTACAGTAATGTACTTGTACTTATGTACACTGCATACTCACTTGCCTGATTTGCTGATTTGTGTGTACTGTAGTGTACTGTAGACTAGATGGCCGGGGGGGGGGGGGAGGGGGACCCCTGGCTGCTTCCTAAGAGTTGTTTTTTAATCGAATCACAGAAGAAGTGGTTCTTGTGTTGCACTGCTGCATCCAGTGTCCGCGCTCGCCAGGCCGAACATGCCGGGTCGCGTGTGTACAGTAGTGTACTGTACAATACTTCGTATATGTTTTACTCTCTCTAATTAATACGTACGCGTACGTAGGAGGATGAAGAATTAACACGGGGACACTAGGTGTGCTGGGTGCCGATGGGTGGAAACCCGTACCAGGTAGCGGTTTACAGTACGAGGTGATGATAAGACAACAACTAAAACACCCCGCCTTTTGCCTCGCGTCACGAACGGCCCTCCTTTCTTGACACCAGCGGGCGGCACACTTCCTCCGACCTTCACGCAGAAGCGAAGAACAAACACTACTCGCAGTACGAGTAACCTTCCAACGTCGCTACGAAAGCATCAGGGCATCTCCGCGCCCACCGCTACAATACCAAAAACAGCCGCCGCTGCCGAACAAGACCAGCGACCACCGTCGACGGTCTTCAAAACACGGAGCCTGCCACTGCCTGCCAACTACAAGGGCCCACCGGCGAATTCTCGAGTGAGCTCTTCGGTTAGACACCCCCCTCGAAAACGGCCACGGACATCCCTCTCCATACTGCGAAATGGCACTGTCTCCGAAGTTCAGGCGGGGACGTCGACACTTCTACCCAGAGCATGGACTACGAGTAGTGCTGGTAGTCTCCAAGGGTCGAATGGAGGAGGTTTAGCAGGCGATACTAATAGCGGAAAGGAATGGGCGCGTTCCGGTTCAGCCGTGACATCGAGGCCGCATACTTACGGGGGTTTTTTAAAGGTGGGTGGTATAATAGGGAGAGGGGGAGTGGAGAGGCTGATCCGCAGTTGGTCTGTTTCTTTCTCTCTTGTTCAAATTTAATTTTGAAGCATGGAACGTCAAGAGACGTTTTACAGTAACTTATGTCGCGCGAACTCGTGTATTGTGCTACCAGACATGCGCTCTCATGCTATGTTTCAGCAACATTTCAATACACTATTATTACTAGGGAGGCATGGCTAGGGGGGCATGGCTAGGGGGGCATTTATCACTGACTATTAGTGTACTCCCCACCTGAGGAGCTCACCCACTATCTTTTGATTCAATCTTGAGGACATTTTGAGGACATTCAGCCCATAAGACAAGTGCATCGATCTTACCTACGTAGCTCACAAATTTTCTCAAGGTCGGTTATCGGCGGGTGTACTCGTGTCGTGCACGGCCGTAGTCGCATGACCATAGACCCTCGCACCCCTACAATGTAGGGACTGAACACGTTGGGTGTTCACCAACCAGGCAGAGGTTGCTTACACCAAGCGCGAAGCGCCGTGAGGTGTTGGACGGGTCGCACGAAGGGTGAGCTGCATCCTGCTAAGAACCACTTGTGAGGCGAACTTGCATATGGACGACAACCTCCAATGAATTGTTTTGGTTTCTGGTGTGGCCACTTCCAGAGACAGCAATGGGTATTACTATGCATTTGCCTCGTGGGTGCCTTACCGTATACACAATACGTGATACGATAATTCCGCTTGTGCGAAGTTGAGGTTCTCAACACCGCCCAAATGGTCTAACTCAACCGCCAGCCTTGATGACCGCAAAAAAACACCAAAAAAAGGTACCTTGGTTGCCTAGTGTGATGTGGTGCCCTAGGGCTATAGAATGGTTGAGATATAGTTATACAGGTGAAATCGCTGACCCCGTCTGTCCCTGCCACCAGTCCTGCCAAGTGTGAAGAACGTGCCGAGATGAGATGGAAGAGCAACAGGAACTATCGTTGCTGGCTAGGAAACGATAATTCCTGTTTCCCTTTCATCTTATCTCGGCACGTTCTTCACACTAGCTCACGGCGGGGGGAGGGGTGTACTCAGAACGAGGGGAGGTACAGTGTAGACCTCCTCGACTGTGAAGAGACTCTGAAAACATCGGTGCATGCCTCTACCCGTAGTAGCTAGCGCTCGTCGTTCGTTTCAAACCAACAGACCGTTCCCTCGCCCAGTCAAAAGAACTCTACGAGCAATCACTCCCCAATAGGATAGGGAGTTTTTTTCTTCGAGTATAACGGTCAAGCCATAGCTCTCCCAAGATAGAGCTCTGCGTTTAAGAACCAACGGCGAGCAACCGAATAGCCCGCCGCTCGACTTGGCTGACTGACTAGGCTGGCCAATAGGATAAGAAGTATCTTCTACGGGTACTACAACGAGCAAGAAATGTATCTCGCGCAAGAGAAAGCTCTGCTCTTAAGAACCAACAAACGAACAACCGAATAGCCCGCCGCTTGACTGACTAGACTGACTGACTGACTGACGAGACTGACCAATAGGATAAGAAGTTCCTTTTCCGAGTGTAACGAGCAGGAACAAATCATCTCGCGAAAGAAAAGAGACGCCCTACTGTAACAGACGGGTGCTATAACACGATGGAGGTATAAGGTATACCTTTTTTTGGCTGAGACGTGTTCTGAATGGTCGCGCGCCTCAACCCAGAAATCGTCGGATTTTTATTCTTGCGTTGCAGAATTTTTCCCAGCATACTTACGAAATCATGGGATTTTTCATCGGGTATCTGTAGCACTTTTATTTCCCTCCAAAATCCATTTTTGACTTACTATTAGTATAGAGCTCCTCAATTGAGGTTCCTCAGAAAAAAAACGTGGTGCCCCTCTACCGTATATAGCATGTGTCAAAAAACAACCAACAACTACTGTAACAAACATCAACAACAACAACAACCCGCGTGCTTCGTCTTGAAACGGCGCGGGCGCACAGGCGCTTGCTACGAGTAAGCCCTCTCTGGTGGGAGGATTGCGTAGCCCCGCCCTCCGGCCGCACACCAGTCGGTTTCGTGTCGCTCCCGTTCGATCCTGTCGCTCTGCTGAGGTTAGTCTTTTATTTTATTTTTTTTGTGGTGGTCATTTGTTTTGGTTTGGGACGGGATGGCCGGTGGAGATGGAGCGACAAATATACCGCGTCCAACCCAAAAAATACGCTATTTGCGACAGCCGCAGGCATCTCTCGGTGTTTGCACTCGCCCCATCGTCGAGAAAACCAGCTTGGGGGTTCCCCCAACGGGAGCGGGTTACCTTGCGTTGTTTTGCGGTAGTTGGTCGGCGGCCGAACGCTGTTAGACGCTGACCTTTAGGACCAACACCGGCGAAAAAAATAACTACCAGTAACGACCGTTATCGCCGTTCCCTCGAGCAGGTGGTTCGTGGGAAAATGTTTTGCCGACGGCTTTCTTTTTTTATTTGGCTTGCCAAACATGGTCCCAAGATTGTTTGGATTTCACATTATTGTTTTCGAAATGTTCTTGTGTTTCGGGACAGAGGTGTTAGGTGCGTTTCTCCTGGGTCTCGGCGCTTGCTTGCATGCATGCATGCATGCAACATGCAACGATACACAAAAAAATAGTCCCTGTACGTACGTACCTGGTACATGTGAGTTTTTTTTTTAAACGTGATTTTTTACACTGGGAAACAAAAATGTGTATGTGTGTCGTACCGGTACGTTTCTTTGTGTGACAGTTCAGCACCCGGCCCCGGTCGGGCATGCCGGATTTCCGCCTTGGAAACCTGGGAAATTGGCCCCTCAACACGACCGAGCGATGGATGCCGCCGGGCGAGGAAAAAGTGGATGCTTCACAGACACGCATCGACAAGCTGCGAGAGATTAGGTAATCATATTGTTACGTAGTGTGTTTTGATACCCAATTATGTGATGAGGGCCGGGCCGGGCCGGGTCGGGCCGGGGTGGGCTCATGGTTCGGCACTCATGGTGGCAGGACAAGAAGGGTACACGTACGTAGAAGACATGAAAGTGGAGTATCAAACGAAAAAGTGTAGCACCGGATACCTACCTCCCTGAAACAATTTGACGTACAATCCGACGGGCTTGGGTTTGTCTAACGACCAACTTGATAAAACAATCCACAATAGGCTAGGTACATATTCAGACGGCTATCGCAAGGCACACACTGGATTCCAGAGGTTCCTTGATGGGCCCTGAGACATCGACCGAGCCGTACTACGGCAAGTACTGTGGTTGCCCTTTTAAGTTCAAACTTTTCCTACAGACGAGGCTCCTCCTGCTCAACTAAAAAAACTACCCAATATGATTACAATATGATGTGTATTGCACATTATTAATTGCAAGCTCATTTAACTTTGTATCGGGCTTCGCTTACCATGTTGCTACTATTTATCGGAAGTCGGTGTGTTGGTCGTGATATACCTATATGTGTAACCCGTTGGATTGATTGCTCATCAAATTTGAGGGTACGTTTTATTCGGAAATCAAAATTCGGTTTTTGGGTGGCGATTTTGAGATTTTAGAAGTTCCCAGAGGGAGGGAGCCTCGGAAATGGTAGGGCGCATGTTAGGGCTAGGGTTAGGGATAGAGTTAGAGTTGAAGAAAATCAAATTGTGCGGGGTGGAGAGCCTTTTAACTCCGCACAAGAGGGAGGACTGTTTCACGTAGTGAGTAAGTACCAGGTAAAATTTAGAGTGCGCCCATTGGTGTCTCTGGAAGTGGTCACACCCGAAAACAACATCAATTATTTCGACGCTGTTATTCGTACGCAAGAAAAGTAAGTACGCGTACAAGGTGCCGAAATCCGTCTCATAAGCGTACCTACGTAGGATGCAGCCCTTACCCTTCATGCGACTTCGCCGAACAACGTCACGGCGCGCCTCGCTTCTCGCTTGGCTGGTGCAAGCAGAATCTGCCTGATCGGTAAAAAAAAAACGACGTGCTCCGTCCGGGCATTGTATATACGAGGGATGCGAGGGGGCCTATGTTCAAAAACGACTATAGACATGCATGATGACCCATGAGTACACCCCACCGCCACCGCCACCCCCTGCCCCTTCCCCTAACGCCCCCCCC
This sequence comes from Saccharina japonica, assembly GCA_008828725.1. NCBI lineage: Eukaryota > Phaeophyceae > Laminariales > Laminariaceae > Saccharina > Saccharina japonica. The sequence goes on from MEHQ01001823.1 coordinate 38,900, forward strand.
CCCCCCCCCCCCCCTTCCCCCAACCCCCCCCCCCCCCCCTTGTGGGACGACGGTATGGCGGCATCATCAGACAGAAGCGACTGGCCCGGCGAAAGCTGGAGAAGGCCGCCCGAACAACAAGAAAAGCAGCAAGCGATTCCTCCAGCGACAGCAACGGTTCGGACGCGAGCGAGGAGCCAGCGACGCCCGGGCACGAGGAGGAGGACGAGGAATCCGACGAAGAAGCGAAGGAAATACGGAGGTGAATGCATGCACACAAACAATAGTTTCTTGGATCTTCGATATCTTGAGACTGCCGTTGCCGATTTCGTTTTTTATTTTGTTTTGTCGTCGACGGCTCTGTCACAACTGACAGCAATTTACAGAATAGATTTCGACTGTGAGGGACGTATATCTCTTACAATTCAAAACCCAATATATTCGATTTTCTTACTTCAGTAGTTCGTTTATCTTGTCGTCGTCCCTACAATGTCAGCGGTCACAGCGATTGCCCGTACGCACCAGATACTTTTGTAGCCCATTTGTCGTCCCTAAAGTGTTTACCAGTCCACAATATGCTGTATTGACGCGGACGATCTAACTACGTATAGCACCGGAGTCGCAGTACCACCTTAGAAGCGTGTTACAATAGAGGTACGAGCACTTTTTGGCTGAATGCTTTCCTGGATAACGGTATACCGTTTTTTGGCTACTTCACCCAGATTCGTCGGCCTTTCATTATTGTGTTGCCACGTTCTTCGTGTTTACACTAAGGTACGTGTAAGCACTTTTAGTTCACCGGGTACGTGTACGTGTAAGCACTTTTAGTTTCCTCCCAAAGTGAATATATAGAGCTCCTCAAGTGACCACCCTAAGAAATTACATGAACAATTTCGCCTTATAGGGGTGGCGGCATATTATTTTATGAGCTCCTCCTCACTTGAGGAGCCCGATCAATATCTCACCCGAGAGACATGACTTCGAAGAATATTGTTCGGTGCAAACCCGACCAAAAAATATTTGTACTGATTACAGAATAGGAGCTAGTCCTGAAACAAATACTTGTACGAGCCAAAATTATAAAATAACCGGTAGTTACTCACTTAAGAAGAAGCTCAACCGGTCAGAAAATGTTAAGAAAATGTTTGCTTGAGAAGGAAAAAGCTAGCTGCACACCCCTATACATACCTACCTACCGTGGGATGAGTCACACCGGTATTAAATGGGGTTTCCTAACAACGTCATCGGGATGTTCGTGGCTTGGTTCTCTCATCCGGACGCAGGAGGGACAACAAGGCTAGGAGGAAGCACGCGCGAAAAAAGAAGAAGATGGAAGCAGAGCTTAGAAGTCGCTGGAACAGGTGAGGAGAGCCGTTGAGCCAACAGACAGGGACGGAGAGGTTGAAGAGCCGTTGAGTCAAACAGACAGACGGGCAGGGTGAAGAGCCGTTGAGTTAAACAGACAGACGGGTAGGGTGAAGAGCCGTTGAGTCAACAGGCAGACGAACAGGGTGAACAGTCGTTGGGTCACTAGACAGACTGACAGGTGAGAGAGCCGTTGAGTAAACAGACAGACGGACAGATGAGAGATCCGTTGAGTCAACAGACAGACGAACATGCGAGCAAGCCGTTGAGTCAACAGACAGACAGACAGGCAGACAGACAGACAGGCAGGCAGAGTGAAGAGTCGTTACGTGGTCGGAAGGGGAGGGGAAACACATTTTCTTGGCGCAATCTCCCACCGGCGTAGGTACTGCAGTTTCAAACTTCCGTCAACACGCGTGCGGTGATACGCGCGCGCGCGTTATTTTTCAACGTCCGTCCACCGCGCAGGGAGAGGTGGCGCACCGCCGGCAGACACGGCGACATCGTCGCTCGCACAAACGCCTCCATACCCGCCCTCGCCACCCGCGGAGACCTCGTGCAGCTCAAGGCGCACGCCAACCGCTTCCTGCTCGCCAAGCTTGTCCGCTGCTGGACCGTGATAGCCGCCGCTTTTGGAGTGGAACACCACCAGGGCGAGAACGAGGTGCGGGGGCGGGGGGGGGGGGGCGTGCTACCGCAGGTATTGGGATTTGCACTTTGGAGGCATGCCACCATAGGGGGTAGGTACACCTAGAGTTTTTCGAGGCCCAACCTGACTTTTGAGGAGCTCTACACTATCATTCATATTATTATGGGGAACCATAGTAAACAGGACCAAATATTGACAGCAAAAATAGTAAAACGTATAGGTTTTTGTGTGTACCGTAGGTTCTATTTACTATTGTTTACTATGGCCCTCCGTGATAGCAGTAAGTCACCCGTGAACTGATTTTGAGAACAGCTAAAATAAAGTAAATACCCCCCCCCGATAAGGAATCCCATAATAATTAGCCTCTATGATTTTGTACGTAAGTGTAATATGTACCATCACGAAAAAAAATGTATCGTAGAAACACTGATGATGATGATGAGTATTCCAACGATTTTGGCTTAAGGAGCCCGGTCCGTCAGAAACAAAAAAAAAACTGTCGCCAAACATGGCCATAAGGCACGCATGCCCCTATAGTAGCCCGCGTCACTTGCGAGTCTCTCGCGCCTTGCCTCCCCCCCCCCCCCCCCCACCCCACCAACGTTTACATGCCCGCCCCACGTCTATGACCCAATGTGTGTGTCATTGTCTTCGCCAAGCAGATTCCGCTTCCACCCACGGACGACGACGGGCATCGCTCCATCGACATAGAAACGTTCTGCAAGGAGGTGCTGGCTGGACCCGGTGTGCAGCTGACACCCGTCGAGTCCGGCATCGTGATGCGCAGGCTCGCAGAAGCCGCAGGTACAACATACATACGTACATGAATCGGTATTTTTGAGCAACGTATATAATATAATATAATATATATATACCGCATACTGTAATCAAGATGATTTGATACCACACACACCCCTACGACGATTTTTCGGAGCCGATTTTCTCTAAAACGTGCCTTAGAGGAGTATGTATATACACACACAACGAAATGGGTGGCCTTGGAAAAATCTCGTCGATATTACTCCCTCCGTAGACGCGTCGCTCTGCGTTTGTTTGCACCCTCCCCGTTGTTGAGAGAGAAAACCGGCTTCGAAATTCGACTGAAGGGAGTGTGTGTGTTATCTTACTCTTACGAAGGACCATAGTAAACAGGACCAAATATTGTTAGTAAGAAAATAGATAAATACCGTATATACCACGAAGGCTTCTGTGTGTACCGTCGGCTCTATTTTACTATGATTTTACTATGGTCCTCCGTACTAATCGCATACTGATATGAGTAGTATCAACCGTGTCTTTGTTACAAGGTACCTTGGGGCGACATTGAGTAAGAAGCGAATCGAAGGTTGCAGGGGGCCGGCCGTGGGGGCGGGGGGTCGGGCTGTGGGTGCGGTTGCCGTCGCGTTTTGTGAGTGGAAGACTATGGCCTCTCCACATTCTACCAATGATGGTCGCATGAAATTGAGCATGTGTATTCGCGGCTCGGGGCAAACCTCGCGGGTCGAGTTGGGTCGGGTCGGGTTGGGTTGGGTCGGGTGAGGGTGGTCTGACCCGATCCGATCCGTGAGAGATTAAAAGCCTCCTGACTCTATCCGACCTGACCCGACCCGACCCAACCATTTATATTAAAAAAACAATCCTGACTCGACCCGCGGGTTGGCTCATGACACGGAAAGAGCGCTGAGATTTAGTGGGCGCCGGTAGGTGTAGCTTGAACATATTTACCACACTCTACCAATCAGTATAAAATGTATTTTAGCGGCTGCTGTGAGGTACGAGTATAGACCTCTTGAAAGGGAAAACCTTCCACCTACATCACACTGCTCATCGATACCCACTTGATGATCTAGATATTTCAGGGAAGACATATTAATGATCTGTCGGATCTACAGCTCACATGTTTCGAGGGGGGTGGGTAGCAGTATACATCCTGCATGGTCTACTGCAGGACGTTTTTCCTGGGTTGGATTGATCTGTAATGCAACAGCTCCTGCACAGCATCTCACACCGGCATGTTCATGATCTAGATGATCTACAGATAGATCATGATCTGTCCTAAGCGTGAAACCATAATATTCCGCCACGAAAAAAAACGGATAACACGGGAACGAGCCCGCGAAATAAATAATCAGTAGTGGTACGAGAGGTGTGGTGATTATGTCCGCAGTACGTGTTGAATCGTCGCCAACAAGGAGCGAATGCTGCGGCCGTTTAAAATATGTTCCTCTGTCCAACCTTGACCATAATTTCCCCATCATACCCCTCTTTTGTTACCATGCCCTATATATAAGGAAGCAGCGACGGCCACACCACCGCGGGTGACGGCGGCGGGTCTATCGATAGCGTCGGCCACGACACGGGAGGGACTCAAAACGAAAGAGACAGGGAGGTGGACATCGTTGCTTGCCCTGACCCGACTCGAGTAACCTACGGCCAGGTGAACTATGCATGCTATATATGATATATACAGCGGTTGGGGGAGGGGTTTAGCTGATGTTTGTCAGGTTGACGCATGCTGCGGTAGAGGTGCACCAACCATTGTTTTTTTCGGAGGCTCCTTACGTGAGGAGGTCTACACTAATAGTAAGTAATATATACTAATAGGAAGTAATATGTACTAATAGTAAGTAATATGTACTAATAGTAAGTAATATATACTAGTAGTAAGTAATATATACTAAAGATAAGTAATATATACTAATAGTAAGTAATACATACTAATAGTAAGTAATACATACTAATAGTAAGTAATACATACTAATAGTAAGTAATACATTCTAAGAGTAAGTCATACATACTAATAGCAAGTCATATACACTAATAGTAAGTAATATATACTAATAGGAAGTAAAAAAACTGATTTCGGAGAGAAAATAATAGTGCCAACTCCGATGAACAATCAATCCTACGGCTTACGTATACAACGAATCATATTGCAACACAAAAAATGAAAAGTCCGACGGACGGTTTTGGGTTAATATTAAGGTACTCCTACCCTGGGCAGGTTCGGTACTGGAATACGATTATGCGGTATGGGGCTAACCCTACTACGACCGGGAGCAGGTTGGGACGAGACGCTCTCAGTCACTCACAAGGATGATGGTTTGACGATGTTTTATTACATTTGCCGCTGGTTCCTGGATCAGAGCATTCTGGGAAGCGGTGGGAGCAATTCACCTATTGCTCGGCGTGTTTCTCCCAGAAACACGCCACCTCAACAATAGAGGGGAAACGGGGATACCATGAATACCATGACATCAAGGAGCCCGATCATCCCCAAACCGTTTCAGCCAAAAAAAGGTACAGCAGTACCTCTATCGTGTCATAGCACGCGTCGGTTCCTCGTAGGAAGAGCTTTGTGCCTCATCCAAAATCCAACCACAGCAGTAGGCCTAGCCTAGCCTAACCTCTAGGCCTGTCTATCCACACCCCAGCCCACAGCAGTACGCCTAGTCTAGCCTAGCCTCTAGGTCTGTCTATCCACACCCCAGCCCACAGCAGTACGACTAGCCTAGCCTAGCCTCTAGGCCTGTCTATCCACACCAACAAGCAGGCAGCAGTAAGCCTAGCCTAGCCTAGCCTCTAGGTCTATTATCCACACTAACAAGCAGGCCGCAGTGTCGCGCCTCGTCCGCGTCGCGTCGCGCAAGCTATGTGGGCATGGCACGGATAGTTAGACGATGTGACACGAACGACAAGCAGCAAAACGATGCGGATCAAACCTTTCCGCGTCGGTGCGCCTTTCCGTCGGCATGATGACATCGATCAACCATGGATATTCCGAGTAACATAATGAAATAGCCTATATCATCATATTAATACCTTTTTAGCTAGGATGCCGACCGATTCTTAAAAAAAGTTTCACGTAGGATATATATATAGTGTTGACGGTTTTGTTCGTATATTATGTTTTCTTATAACCGCACCTAATATGAATGCTGTTTGTAATCCGTTGGGACGGACTGCTAAAAAAGTAAAAAGTATGGTCACTCTGCCATCGATTGGGGCGGAGAGGTCCCTTCTGACCACTACGTAGAAAAGTATATAATAAGCGTTAGACCCAGCACGCATGTGTTCGAAACATACCGCGCCGTACACGAAATATAATAGTCTTATGAGCGCCAGTTCCTGCACGCGTCGGTATGTTTCGAAACAAACCGTACCGCACACAAACTACAATCGGATCGTCCTAATACTTTATCAGGCCCAGCATGCCATCTGTCCGCCTGTCTCAAAACCCTATTCGCACCGCATGTTACACACGAAATACAATCGTCATACACTTTGTCAGGCCCAGCGCGCGCGTCTGTTTCGAAAACAAACCGCTCCGCTTATATATAAGGAACATAATCGTCGTATATATATACAATTGTCAGGTCCACCAAGCGCTGTTCCCCGTGGAAGAGCTGGAAGCACTGGAGTCTGAGTTTCGTCGAGATGAAGAGATGCGAGAAAAAGAAGAAGAGCGCGTCGCTGTCAAGAGACAGCAGTTCGAAGAGTCCTTGGTAGGGGCACCCGTTCGTTGTTGTTTCCTATATTAAACCCTCTCCTGGGTAGGCTAGTGTGAACTACAGCAGCAGCAGCAGTGTGGTTATTTTTTGTTGTTGTAGGGATTCGATATTATAAGCAGGCTTTTGTGGGTAGGGGTGGATGGAACTATACTATTTAATGAATGACTCGAGCTATTATAATAGTGTGGACTATTACGGGGGGCCATAGTAAATAGGGGACCTACGGCCTACAAAAAAAACTATATATTTACCCATTTTTACTAACAATATTTGGTCCTATTTAGGGGCCGTTTATTAATACCGGCACTACTACTCAGCGCACTGCCACACTGGCCTATCCCATTTGTGCCAAGCGATTCCATATGGCATTATAAATAGCGGGCAGCCGGCACTATCCAACCGGCACTATAGAGGGACCACTACTACTGCTACTACTGTATTTGTATGCCTTCTTGGTCATCGATTCTACTATTACGGGGGGCCATAGTAAACACTAGTAAATAATGGGACCTACGGTAAACACAAAAACCCATATATTTACCTATTTTTACTAAACATTTTGGTCCCATTTAGGGCCCGTTTTAACGAAGAAGAAAAAAAAACAATTTGGAAAAAAAAACAAATCAAATCCGCTTTTCATTGGTCAACACACGCACCAGCACCAAAGATTACTGTAGGATCTTGGGGGGTGCTGGTGCGTGTGTTGACCAATGAAAAGCGAATTTTTATTTTTATTTTTCCAAAATTGAATTTATTTTATACTCGTTAATATGGGCCCTTACTATGGTCCCCCGTAGTAATTAATTTTTGCCAAGAGAGGGAAACGATATGTAAGGAGAGGATTACTTACGAGAGACAGGGGGAAGGCAAGTTCCGACAATTAAATCCGTGGTTTGTCGTCCGAGAGGATGATGTGGTGCGTTGGTTATAGAAGTAATTATAAAGTCGTTTGGGCTGATCGGTGTTGCTTGGCCGGTGGCTACGAACTTATTTTCGCTTTAGCTTTCATCAAGAGTTTTTTTTGTTTTTTTACAGTGGGTATCCCGATTTAAGAGAAGTAGGTGTGGTACAGGTCGAAAACAGCTCTCTTAACTAGCCTTCTCTCTTATCCACAGCAGTGGGAAATATATAGGTTTAGTGTAGGCGGGTCCAGCTGATTTGGCCCCTCTTATCTGTACTATTATCTTATACAGGGTACCCTCTCTTGCGTCGGGGTACCCACTGTAATGCTTTTCGTTCTGGCCCGGTGCCTACATAAGAGTACGTAGCTAGCACGAGGAAAACAAGCCTGCTTTTGCGGCAACCCCCGGGATTGCACGTTAACCACAATCATACCGAAGAGGGAACCTTGTATATACCAGAATATTTTTTCTATACACTTGTCTCCTTAAGCAAAACAATGAATTCATTTATTGGGGCGGGTCAACCGTTCTTAAACTTGTTCTGCCGTAAATAGTACCACAGGTAAGTTTTCATCTCCTAACAAAAAACAAAAGTAATGAATCATTCCATACATACACCTTCGAGCGTGGGGGGACATGTATATATACTTCAAAGAAAGCACAAAACCGTGAAAAAAAAACAAAATGCATGCTCCAATCGTTGTCCGCTCAGACCGTCCCCCCCAAAAAAACGCCTCATGCTATATATATATACATAGGCTGACCGGAGGAGCGCCAAAATCGCGGAAGTAGTGGAAGCTTATGCTGCCGGGCTCGGCCATCCTCCCCCGTCGACCAAACGCCGCCTCGTCGGAAGTCCTTTCACCCCCGACAAAAACGCCGTCGGCGGTGGTGGCAGCAGCAAGGGTGAAACTGGCGAAGCAACGACGTCGGTCGCTCTTGCAGGAGACTTGTGGCCAGACGATGGCGGCGGCGGCGGCGGCGGTGGCGGCGATGCTAGCAGCAGCAGCAGCAACAACAACCGCCTGGCGATGGGTCCGGTAGCCCGGCGGGCGCTGTTTCTCTCGCTCCAGGCGGGGGCCGTGGCACACCTATCGCTGAAGGAGAGGCGCGCCGTTGAAGTGCCGTGGATACAGGTGAGAGGAACGCCTGCCGCGGCAGAGGTGCGCCATGACGCATGCTATTAAGGTAAAGGTCGCTCGAGGAGCTCTATCATACGTATATATCACGCAAAAAGTGTTTTTGGATGGACAGAAAAAAGTGCTCGTACCCGACGAAAAGACACAAAACAACCTGAACGTAAAATGAAAACTCCAGCAACACAAGAAATGACAATCCGACGAATTCTTGGGGTTAGGGCCCATATTAACGAGTATAAAATAAATTCAATTTGGGAAAAATAAAATTCGAATTCGATTTTCATTGGTCAACACACGCACCAGCACCCCCCAAGATCCTAATATTTGATGCTGGTGCGCGTGTTGACCAATGAAAAACGTTTTTTTTTTTTGTTTTTCCAAATCGATTTTTTTTTTAGTTTCGTTACACCCCGTCGTTCAGAAAAACGTTTCCGCCAAAAAAAGGTATACCTCTATCGTATATAGCACGCGTCCCATGTGTTTTTTTTTTTGTCTTTTCGGAGAGTGGTCACCTGAGGAGGAGCTCTATAACCCGCCACCCAAAACAGCGATTTTGGAGGCGAAACAAAAGTACTATATACGTACTCGTATATGCCCATGGTCTTAAAAGTCTACAACGAAAAACTATTGCAACCTATAAGAAGAGCGAAAATTCCGACGACGATTTTGAAGTTAAGGAGCGCCCCCCCCCCGTCGTCGTCGTTCAGAAACCAAAAAAAAAAACAGCCAAAAAAGGGTCACCTCTATTGTACCACGCGTCTTAGTAGGTCCTGGGTGGAGGAGAGAAGAAGCAGAGAGGGGGGAGAGGGAGGCTGGGAGGGAGGGAGGATGGAAGTGAGAGAGGAGGAAGAGGGAAGAGGACGAAAGGTTGACATTACGATGATCAGAGTGCAAGGGGGCGAGAGGGAGAGGGGGTGAGGGGGCAGAATGAAACGTTGACAATACGGTCATCGTGTTTTTTTTTTCTACGCCCTTTCCGTCGTACAACCAGCCACCTTGACGTGTTGCTCGTCCTATACGTACCTCGTTCCTTACGTCATTCGCAATAATTCCTTGGTGAGAGTAAAAACATAAAGCCGTATTTTTGCGCTCCAGGAATACGGACAAACAAGACCGTTTACCTCACGATGACGTACCGCCAGTGCTTGCATAACCCCCCCCCTAGCCCCTGCCCTTAACCCCGATTCCCGCTCTTCCCACTGGTATTGCCTCCTCCTCCTCCTCCTCCTCCTCTTCCTGCTTCTCTTCTGCGCTGCTATCCTCCAAATCTTCCGCACGTGCCCACCCCTCTCCCAGGGTGTCACGCACATAACCCTCCGCCGACCGAGAGACGCCCTCATCGCCTGCGCCAAGTACGGCCGCGACTTCCAACGCCTGACCGCGGCTCAGATAGTCCACGCCCTCCGAGCCTACGCGGCGCAGCGCGTCCAGGCCCAGTGGCGCGGCTGGAGGCCGCGCCGCCGGTTCGCGCCGAAGCTGGTATCGCTCCGCGTGCTGATGAAGCGAGAACAAGTCTTGCGCGAGGCGAGGCGCGCGGAGGCTTTCCAGGCCTGGTCGGTAGAGCACCGGAGAAGGATGGAGACCGTTCGGGGAACGCGCCGGGCGTTTCACCGGTGGAAAGTGGCGGCGGCGCAGCTGGGAATGAAGTCGCGACTGTTTCGAGGAACGTTCTGGTCGCTCTACGTGTGGAGGAGGTGGACGAACTACCGCATAAGCTCCAGGGATAAGGTATACAAAAAAAACGCAAACAAATATTTTTCAACAGTGTGGGGTATGTACTGACACGCTTGCTTATATTGGGCAGCGGAAGCGAACATGCTATGGAGTATTCTTCCATAGTTTTTCTTGTCACCGATACCAATGTGTGCCAAAAGAGAAGTGATCTCCATCAAGCTATATACGTTGTACAAGGTGGAACTCTTGTTTCGTTTTCAGAGTGAGATGGAAGTTTGTGAGAAATATCATACGAATATTGGTGGTGTGGTGCGTGTGGGAAGAGAAGGCGGTTTTAAAACGGAGTTGGATAGGCGAGTATCATTCGCAAGCGGACCACAAGCGGATCGCCCCTTCCGTATGTAGCTTTAGTATCGAGCTTTGCTTTTGTTGACCGAACGAATCCTAGGACTGTACATCTCCTTCGATCCCATACTAAGGGAGAGAGGGCACGTCATCTGGTATCCACAGGTCCACTCGTCGGGCTCAAGCAGTCGATTTTGGCCCCCGTCGAGTGGTATTGCCATACATCAACACAAGCCCTTTCGATAGTAAGTTGGCAGGGTGCACAGGCTATTCTTCCTTCTTTTGGGGTTTTTATTTCTGTACCTTTCGGTTTTTTTTCTCTTTCAGGGCACAGCAGTATCTGGATTGCTGGTGTGTGTATGATGTGCCTGTGTTGTTCAGTACGATGGCATGGCATGGCATTGCATTGCCAACTCTTTTTACTGAATTGCAGTGTAGTGTCTATGTGTTGTAGTTTTGCGACCACAGAGCTTAGAGCTTGTATATGTTGTTTTCCCCCCTTTTGCTAAATTAATTAATTATCCAATCAAATACACAAAAATATGTTGGTTTCCACCTTTTGCTAAATTGATTAATTAATTAATTATCCAACCAAATGCATAACATTATCATGCCTCGTACAACTCTCTAGGATGAAGAATCAGCACGAGACACTGGGTATTCTGGATGCCGACGGGTAGACAGGACGGTTCCATTCGAAGCACCCCCCACGCAGACCAAAAAGCCACCAAGAACAAGGGAAACCCCAGCTCTATGCCTCCCGGCTCCTCACGGTACACAGCTGCCTGCCGATACGAACCACGTCGTTGTTCATAA